>AFRD01000084.1:0-96231 GCA_000222875.2 Periglandula ipomoeae IasaF13
TTGGGCAAGGCAGGACAGGGTAGGGGTAGGCAGGATTGGTTGGGATGGGATGGGATGGAACAGTTGAACGGGGATCGCAGCATTAGATGAGAATGGGTGTGGAATGGACAGCATCCAGTCAGCGACTGACTCCGTCCAGGACGCAATCGCGGACCGGCGAGCAGGGGGTCAACGGCGGCAGCCAACAGCTTGAGCCAACGGTGATCTGCTACCACCTAGCGCAAGTGCGCCAGCGTACAGAGTACAGAGTACAGGGCAGAGCGTATAGCCGTTGAGGGCTGCCGCCAGCGCCGGGCTGCCGGGCATCTGGACATGCAGTGGGACCCGCAGGAGGCCTGGGACGATGGGCGCTCGACAAGAGCCGCGGGGCACAGGGCATTTAACACTACCTCGCACTCGCACCTGCACCTGGCGCTAGACCAAACCCAACATTGAGCATGGAGCATCGAACATTCCAATTACCAGGACACCCCCGACACAGCATCTTGACAGGGCTCTCACGGCTCCAGACTGCATCAACTGATCCAGTCCCCCCCAATCCACCCCAGTCCACTCAGTCCGCGGCTCCCTGTCTCCCTGGCTCGAGCGTCCCAATCCCGGGTCGCCGACGCAGCTCTGGCCATCTGCTATCTGTTCCATGGCACCAGGCGTTGGCACCAGCGATGGACCACAGGCACTTGACTCGTCTCGTTCTAGGGCCCCATGCTTCCTGGAGAGCTTCTGGGGCTTTCCCTCGCGCCGTGCGCCAACGTTGAACGCTTTGTGCTTTCGCATCTTTGCTGGTTTGCTCAACTGCCAATTTCGTTTCGTCGATGACTCCAAACCAGACAAGACTGATGCAAGGAGCTCGCCTATGCGGAAGCAGCCTTCCAAGCTTCGAATCGAGGCGCTCAGAACAGCAGCTGCACTGAACATGGAATGTGACAGTCCTGTCCTAGCAGAAGCTGGTCATGACTTTATTACTTACGAGAGCCCAAGTTGATCGAGTGTTGAACTAGACTCGTACAGTAGCCCCAGTGCGCATTCAAAATCAAAGGCAAGGAGGGGATCGTCGAGGTGCCCAAGATTAGCAAGGACCAGCGCCGGTGAGCTCTTTCCTTTATTCCCTCCGCTTGCTACTAATACAGGGCAGAGCGACGAGAACGGCAGGACGCCATCTATACCTACCTGGGTACATTAGATAAACGTTGCGCACCTCCTAAACACAGACCGCAAGGACCAGGGCGCTTTGGCTCTGGCATGTGTTTGTCGAATCGCGGCAGACAGCACATCAACGACACCACTAATCGTCAACTGCCCAATTCCTTGTAACCGTCTAATTCCTTTGATAGAATAGGATTTCTGCCAGTGCGTTATGCAAAAAATAGCGTTGGCGGGCACCAATCTAAATCGCCTCTAGATGTGGCACCTGGCCAGGCGCCAGGCTAGAGGATGGAACTAGGATTTAAACTCAACCCCACCAGTTGGCCCCGCGTTGCCCTCCATATGAAAATGAAATCATCACGATGGATGTGCACAATGTCATGACCTGCCATCAGGCTTGTCAGTCGATATGCAATCGACGTCCCTGGGCTACCAGGTGGATTCGGGAGACCTCGATGCCCAGAGGCTCGAAGCATATCGCGAGATGGCGCTTCATGTGGACGAGGGTCCGGCACTGCAAGCCCGCGCCCGGGCGTTTTAGAAGCCGTCTGGTCAAGTAGAAGGGTTGTCGTGACATGGCCATGCAGTTGAAGGGCTGCGTGGCGTTTGCTTGACATGGTAGGTGCACTGACCTTTTTCTTCTTTTGTTCTTTCTTCGAATCGTGGCCCCCTTCGATTTCTAGTTCTTGGAATAATTCCATGCCAAATACCCAATTTGCCAATGACCGATTGAGGAAGTCGTCTGGAGAAATGCAACGTGGATCTAGAACAAGGGATACACGCGTTGACGGGGACGTGAAATCGCGAGGCCAATTGGAGAAATGCACAATTCGCCGTCCATGTCCATCCCTTCGGAGGATCGACAGGTCAAAGGGTCGAGTAGAGTCGGGGATGGGACAGGGCGACGGATGGGTTGAAGGAAATCTCAGTGGGAATCTGAGACCTCTGTACTCGGGAGCTGCCGTGCGGCGCCGACTTGTACCATCTTCTTCACTAATTTCTTTCAACGGCGGTCAATACCACCGAAAGAGGTCTGTTTCTGTCCCCGCCCTCGACTTGCCCCACCAGGTAGTATGGCCAAACGTCTTTAGGCCCTCGCACCTCGTTCGGTCGCTGAAGTGCTTCCTTACCAGTCGTCCAGCACCACTTTCGCCAGCATCAACGCCACAAACGCAGGGAACGGGAAAATGAACCGCAAATTGTGGCCCGGCAAGTCCGGCAGTCTGAAATAGTTCAGATAGAGTCATGCCGCGTGGCTGTTGTCTCATTGAGATGCGGTGATCATACATTTTCCGGGTGGAGAGTCAAGGAGAGCTTGGTGTTGATAAGTACCTTTTTGAGTCAGAGCTCAAATTCCTCTATCGCGCCTTCCTCGCCAAGCCATTGAGCAAGACTCCATTCACACACTCCCACGCAAGTGCACGATGATGTTCCTCCAGGACTTCATTCATAATCAAATGCAGACGGCATGTCTGCCCTGGCAGACTTGTACAATGAGGCACCAGTTGACGCTTGTCCAGCCCCGTAGGGCTCTGTGTCCCTATGTCGAGCTCCACCATGGTTGGTCCCAGGGCCACATACATGCATGGCAGGCAAGGGCCTCGAACATGGCAGAATGGCCAGTCTGCCCGCGCCTTTCCCTCTTCAGACAAGCTCTCGCAGCATGGCGTTAGAGGTTGTGGCGGGGATGCTCTTGTACCACAGCCAGCGTCATTCACATCGTTTCAACCCGTCTCTGGAGTCTAGCGCTGCAAACCACGTTTCTGGCCCGGATCATCAAGTAACTCGAGTCGAGCCAGTTGATCGGTTGGCCCATCTGACTTTGGTGGCAATGCCCCGTTTGTCCCTTTACCAAACGGGCCGGTTCAGCATCAGCAGATGAAAGGTCAGCCTCGCACAATTGTACCCTTAGCCAACTCAGCCTGTGCCACACATGGAATTCACACGCCTCAGCTGCCCTGGTTGACGCAGTTTTACAGCATCATACGATTCCAGCATAGCAGTATTTACAAAATTTCCGGAACGGTGTTTCTACTGCCGGGAATGCAATGCAATGCTGATGCATGATAAGCGTTGGTTATGCGAATTGTCTTGCACTTGCCTGGAACGACTATAGGGCCGTGTATATGTACTTCCACCCTGACAACGACATAAATGTTCAGACGGAAAAGTGAGAGCATGAGTTCTGTCCCACCACCAAACTTATATCGCAGCATCTCGGTCTCTTTTCAGCCGCTACCCCATGCTATAACCCTCTTGAATGGACGAACATGATCTGCAATCGAGATGATGACTCACTGTGAGACACATCCGTGCGACGTGATACCGACAACTTGGGTCATTACGTTAGGTCGAAAGCTCAATCATGCTACAGCTGCTCAACCTACAAATTGATCCTTTGGGGACAAGGGGCAAAGCTGGATATGCTGAACTGTTCGCGTCCCTGCTCGCATTGCTTTAAAGCGTGCCAGGCTCCAAGGCAAAGGAAGAGCGATGAATCGTCAAGGGACACCTAACGACGTATAGCCCTTTCTCAGCGTCTACGTAGCCCACCAGTACTGGCTTCTAGTCACGGGCGAAACTGCCAAAGCCTTGAATCACATGTCATGGATCGTCTCATGACGGCAATTTGTTGAACAGCGAACAACTTCACTGGAGGCCACGTTCACAGTATGATGTCCAAATGACAGATTATGCGCAAATCTTCCACTTGATCTCCACAGACAGAGTGGCCTCATTGGCTCGAGGTGATTCCAGTCCCCAACCTCTGATTCGAATTATTGCTCATTCATGCATGTCAATAGGTCTTTCTAAATCAAGGTTTTTTACTTGTGGTTCTGTTGATCTAGTTGTATCACCCCCAAGCTCACTCCTTATGTCCCTATCAATAACTTGGATAGAACCAAATACAGGCGATGCATTTACTGTAGTACCATCAAAATCGAAATCGTATTTGCCACTTCCCTTGCGCATTCAGTGCTTCCAGACATTACGATTCGCTTGGTTTTCACTGCTGGAATCGGCGAGTTCATCAGGATGCCTGTCTTCCTCCCGGGTATCTCCAAGTGTGCCATTACGAATAAGCAGCCGCGACCTATCGCAAAGCACATGTTGGCAAATGGTATCCCGTCTACGAAGACACAACTAATGTGTAGGACCATGTCTTGTCGTTACATAATGTCACACAGCGTCTGTGCATGCTAGACGGCAAAGGAGCGCATTTTAGTTCTAACAACCTCATCAAGAAAATGCACCAAGCAACTCAATGACAATCAGTCCCAGGTGGTGGGCTTAATCCAACAAGTCGGCAAATGTCCCTTCATGGGCCGAAATGGATGTCATGACGGAGTAACACATGAAAATCACAGGTACTCTGAGAGCCGGATTTCGATGGTACTACCACCCGATGAACGCTCTTTTCGTCTCTGCTCGTCCTTAGTGTGATTCCCGACATTATCTTGTATGTGCCATGCTTGTCCCATGTCGGCATTTATCAGGCCGTCATGGGACATTGGATGCGAGTATCCGAACCGCGCGAGTTACTGTACAACAGGCGCTTACCTGGCGTCTCAGTTAGCGAGACGAAAGGAGGAAGACAAATGAATCTTTGACACAATGGAACAGGAGCTGCTTGAAGGCAGCCGTAGGAAGGAGACGGAGCAGCGGTGGTATGAAGGACGCAGACAAGCCGGTTGCCGGGGTTCCTCCTCCTAACAAGTGTGATGGTGCGACGTCACGATTCCAGAGGTCTGGCTCGTTCATGCTGCAGGCCGAGAGGCATTCGTGGACGATGTCGGGAATCACTCATCCGCCGACCTGGAATATGGGGTCGAACACATTTGTGACTGGATCCCGTGTAACCAGCGCACTGAGATGCGGTACTCCCTCCTGGGACTTGCACATCTTAAATCGATCTATGACTTTGGCGGAAATTTGTGCCCTGTACCTTGGTGAGACAGTCCACTCAGATTCTTGATTTGGATGATGATGCCAGCCCCTTATCTCTCAAGTTGTTGACGCGTTCATGAAACGAGCCTACTCGGCGGTTGAGGTTGTCCCGTAATAATAATACCTCGAGGCACTTTGACACTAGAGCTAACGGGCATTGGGGGAGGACGATAACGCCGTGCACGGGTCACTACAACCGATAAGATCTCGGCCCACATTAAAATTTCCTGAAGCAAAACACCAGACGTGCAACTGTTTAGACATAACTGCGGGCAGTGGCTGACTATTTCTTTTTTTCTGTTATTTCGCACACAACGAGGTATTACACTGCTCGACGGAACTAGTGCAACTTTCTTCGTCGCAGAGAGAAGAAGACCCGCCATGTTCGCCGTCCCAGGCTGGTCTGTATCCGCAGACACCTTGAAATCCGAGACAGCATCCGCGCCTGGCAGTGGACCATCGGGCTCGAAGTCGAGGAAGCGCAAGAGGAACAACGGCGCGGGCGGGGAGCCGCAAAATGTCACGGCTGCCAACGTAGCCGACCTGTACGAGAGCGTGGTTGAGGGCAGGGGCGAAGTACAGCAAAAGGGGAAACAAGACGGGAACAAGGCGAACGGCGATGCAGCGTCGGCAAAGCGCATGAAGAAGGGCTCTGCTGCGGCATCGGGCTCGGCATCCACTCCTGAGGTCAAGTTAACCTCCGACGACAAGAATGGCCAGAAGAAGAACAAGAACAAGAGTCACGAGGACGTATCGAATGGGCCGGGCAAAAGGGACAAGAAGAAAGACAAGCAAGCCAAGGGCGAACGCAAGCCTTCTCAGGAAGATGCTCAGACCGCTCCCACTGCCAACGACAGCACATCCAACTCCAATGTTGCATCCACGTTCTCCCCTAAAGGAGCATCCAAAGTAGCTGCCGCCTCACAGTCGTCGCTGCCTCCCGCACCAGCCAAGCTCACACCGCTCCAAGCATCAATGCGTGAAAAGCTCATTTCCGCACGATTCAGACACCTCAACGAGACGCTCTACACCAAGCCCTCCGCCGAAGCATTCGGCCTGTTCCAGGAGTCCCCCGAGATGTTCGACGAATACCACGAGGGATTCCGCCGACAGGTCAAAGTGTGGCCCGAGAACCCCGTCGACAGCTTCCTCTCTGACATCCGCAGCCGCGCAAAGGCCCGGCCGCCCATGAAGGGCAGACCCGGTCCTCCTCCCTCCCAGCGCTCAAAGATGGCTCTGCCACGCACCATGGGAACCTGCACCATTGCCGATCTAGGCTGCGGAGACGCCCGCCTCGCAGAGTCGTTACAGAAGGAATCGTCCAAGCTCCGCCTTGACATCAGGAGCTTCGACCTGCAGAGCCCCAGCCCGCTCGTCACCAAGGCGGACATCGCCAACCTGCCGCTGGAAGACGGCTCCGTCAACGTCGCCATCTTCTGCCTCGCCCTCATGGGCACAAATTGGATCGACTTTGTCGAGGAAGCATACCGCATCCTCCACTGGAAAGGCGAGCTCTGGATTGCCGAGATCAAATCCCGCTTTGGACCAGTTCGCAAATCCGCCGTCGTGGAGCACAGCGTCGGCAACCGCAAGAAGAACAATGTCGCGCTCAGCAAGAAGGCTAAAGCCGCGCAGGCGGCGCAGACAGACGCCATCCACGGAGAGGACCTTGCTGTTGAGGTCGACGGGTTGGATGATCGTCGCAAAGAGACGGACGTCACGGCGTTTATTGACGCCCTCCAGAAACGAGGCTTCGTGTTGCAAGGCGAGAGGGTGGACGCAGTAGACCTGTCGAACAGAATGTTTGTCAAGATGCATTTCATAAAGGGTGTTTCGCCTACGAAAGGAAAGGGTGTGCAGGCGGAGGGTGATAGGAAGGGCCAGGTGCAGAAGAAGAAGAGCCGTTTTGCGCTAAAGTGGGATGAGGGTGAAGGCGAGGACAAGGATGAGAATGAGGCATCTATTCTGAAGCCATGTGTCTATAAGATTCGATGACATACATATCGCATATAAAACAAGAAACTGCTTCTCGTTGCATAGCTTCCTTTCCACTGTTTCTTGGAGGCAGCAGGACGTCAGACATGATTCTTCCTTGCTTTATTGCGTCTAAAGAGCCATTCCTCATGATTCATGCATTTCAAATGTGTCTTTCAAGTCCAACTTTCTCACGCAGGCTCTTCTCAAGGATGCAAATCATCTACGTCAATTGCTAAAAGAAGATCAACCCTGCCGCCACGTCGACATTGTCTTCTGCTGCCTGCAGAGCCTGAATGGCTTGCTCGCGCGTTGCCCCCATAGCAATGAGGTTCTCCACGTGAGCGGGTGTGACGTTTGTTGCTGATGCAGGCCCAGATGTCGACTGTGCAGACGATCCTGCGGGAGCAGATGCAGCAGGATTAGGTTTCGAGGATTGTTGTGGTGGTGCTTGTGTTCCAGTCGTTGTTGTCTCAGCAGCGGATGATTGTCGTGGGGGAAGAACAGCACCGGTTTCCTGTCCGATTGTGGTGCCGGCAGGGCCAGGAATTCTAGGCTCCTGTTCGGCCGGCTCTTCATCCTTGGGTATATCAGCTTCTCCCAAGAACGGAACCTCTTCCCCTTGGATGATGAGTCTGTCTCGAGATAAGTCCATGGTGGCCTGATATCGCTTCAGCATGTCCAGACCGAGAAGCAGGTGTGTTGTCTTGCCCTCCATGACGGTAAAGCTGCATGGCAAGAAGAGGTTTCCCACTTTGATCTGTGCCGAGTGAACACGGCCAAGAATCTTTGCAGTACCGACACCACGAGCTACTCCAGCAAATCTGGTATCAATCAGCCGCATGATCCCGCAGGCCTCAGCGTAAGCAGGGGACATGATGGTTGCTTGAGCTCCGGAATCTACCAATGCTTTCACTTTGTGCCCGTTTACTTCAACATCAATGTACAATAGATGTACACGCCCAAATACTAGAGACTAGTGTTAGTCAAACTTGGCCACATAACACCCACATAAGAAGCAAATACGTAGTGAATTCACGCTGGCATGCATACCTTCAGGATTATGCTCCATAGCACTCTGCAAATTCTCCATGACTCTTTCTTGACGAATCATGTCTTCGATTTTTCTCTGATTCTCGATATTGAATGGATCTTGATTTAATCTTTCGATCTCCCTGTGTCTCTCCTCTCGCTCCCTACGATCGCGATCTTGGCTACTCTGCAATATCTGAGAAAATCGTGCAGGATCGTCGACCGCTGCCGCAAGCTCTGGATGCTGCCGTTTTAGTTGTTCTCTGACGGCTGGGTTACCGAGGATTTGAAGGCGGATCAGCTCGGGGTCGTTTTCACCGCCAGCTTGCTGCCTTGGTTGTTGTGCTCGCTGCGCTTGCGCTGGAGCAGCTGCCCTCGATGCCGCCGCCGTGGAGGATCCTGCAGCACCAGTGCTGCCTCTGATGTGCCTTACGTGAACGGCCAGCATACCACCGTCAGGGATATCCAACTGTTCCATCGTCTTGGTGTCGTCCGTGAGAAGGCGGCCATTGTGATAGATGTGTAATGATGTGGCGGGGATGTTGGTATCGGCGTGAACTGACTCTCGCAGGGTTTCGAGGGTCATGTCAGGGAAGATTTCCAGGTTCAGCAAAGTATCCTGGTCCCCAGCTTGGGGATTGAATATGTTGAGCGTGATCTGCCTGCATGTGAGAGCTTCTGGTCAGCTTCGATGTCAAATGGGTTATATTTGACCTCTCCTCCCCACCCTGACGTAGAGGGACATGACAGCTTACATCGCAATCGACGGCCTGGGCGAAGCGGCTTTCGTCTGTCGGGAGGCAGGACAAAAATTATGGCACAGGAACCCGTGAAAGGAAAACGGGTGTGATCAGTCGGACTCGGTAATGCCGGGACCGCAATATGCAGAAGGCAGAAAATCGTAGAAAGGGAGAGAATGAATCGAGAACAGGCACATGCGCAGAGGTGCTCGATTGGAGATGATTACTACGTAGACCTGCATGCAACCGGATGAGCCAGGTCCCAGAGGCCCCAGAGCTTTAATCCCCACTTTGAGCAGAGGGGCCAGAAGCCAAAGAAGGCAAGGTAGGCAAGGCTGGTGGCAGATGGCAGGTGGCAGGTGGCAAATGGCAAATGGAAGGGACCTTGAGAGCTGGCGTAAATTATGGCCTGGGCGTGCGACGAGCGGGGTGTCGCCGGCTGCTGGCCCTGAGCTCTCTGAGAGTAAAGTTAGACTGGAGACAGCAACCAGACACACACCAGCTTCAAAAGTCTGGATGGACAAAATGAAAGCTTGTCTGATCACGTCCGCGATTCAGAGCTCCCTCTGCTTCGACTACAGTTGCTTTGGCGCCGGTGGGTTCGCACAGGATGCCATCTTACCAATGTGCAACTCAGCACAACCTGACAACCATACTTCACGCAAGATTGGGGCCACGCATCCGATCAAGCGCAAGATGCCCGTTCTGGGCCGAAAAGAGACCCTGTGTATGCAAAAGACAGAAATTCCGCCCTGCGTGTCTGTGTGTTGGTGTGATCATGCAGACATGCAGGCGTCGATGGAAGAGGCATGCCAACCACGGAGTACGTGGGGAGCGGAACAAATGAAGCAGGTAGGAAGCAGAGCGACCAGACCGAGAAGACAATGAAGCCCAGCTGCAGTAATAACAGCTGCAGTCCCAACGCCCAATGGGCTTATGACATGAGGTAGATTTAGATGCAGACCTGCACAACTTGAGGCTGCAAACTGCACACCGTCAGTCATGCACGGAGCTGGCGAGGGCCCCCTCCACCGTTCTCGTCTCAGCTGTATATGGATGGCAGGGCCGACACAACTGGCACAGGTCGCCTTGAATTTTGGAGACCTGGGTTTGGCGTTCCCTCTCGTTTATGTCGTTGCCGTGGAACTAATTTAGTGGATTGTGTATCGCTGCCAGCCAGTTTGTTGCACAAGACAGGAACCCAGGCTCGAAGCGCTGCCGTCGTGGACGACGCAACACCGGGTGAGGCTGTTCATAGTACCGTCTTTATTATTATACATCTATATATATACTGTACTATTTATTCCTAATGCTACTTGAATAAACAGGTCCTATTATGCTTCATATAACTGGTCAAACACTTTTGGCCACTGACTGTAGCAGTCAACATCCAGGCCTCGAAAACAAGTGGGCTCAGTTGTGCAGTTCTTGTCCTCCATCCCCGCCGTGTCTCCAGCATGACAACATAGCTCTGAAAAATATGTATCATCGCCAGGATTTCATCATCTATAAGCTCAATGGATTGTCACGACCAAAATGTGCCTAGATTTCCAGGCAGTCTCAACTATGCTCTGCATGTCTGCCTAGGCGCCAGTGTGCTACATCACAACATTGCAAATACAGGCAAACCCAATGGGCATGGTTATGCACCACTCGTAGTCTGCCTTTAATCTGGTTTCTGTTAATTTGCCATCGCTTACCCCGATGTCATTAATATCACGTCGTGTATTGAGGTCGTATCAGTACGCCTGGTATATCGTGTGAGGGGATCTTCGTAGGTCGATGTTCTTCTACAACAAAGTTGCTCCGCACCGTTTGCTCAGGTGGTACAAACCCAAGTACACACCTGCCCTACTCAGGCTGTCGACAGGTGTGACACCACCTGACCAATACCTGGCCGGCTGATGTTTAGGCTCGAAATTCACTTCCTTGGTCGTCTTTGTTACATCTCTGTTACATCTCTGTGATGATTGCTGTTGTTGGCATGCATTTTCATGTTTACTTTCATGCCCAACCTCATTCATCACACTACTACCGAACCTCTTTATATTATAGAAAAGCAACACTTTTCACTACGACGTTTTTCGCAGGCGCTGTCAAGTTGTTGCGCGAGCCTGTCTACCTGCTGCTCGTATGGTCCCAAAGTCTTCGTGTAACACCTTATTTTCTTTCTGCTCTCGTTCTTCCTCATCAGTGATCCGGAAAAGTCTACAATCCCTCTGGGATAATCACCGGTGCTAAAATGGTCCATGACCGTGCCTCTTCAGACGAAGGACATCACAGGGCAGCGCCCATTGAGAGCCCATCTCAAATATGCCCAATGCCAATAGATGCTCCAAGCTCATACCCCTCTGTTCCGGAAGAGTGTGCCATCGGAGATTCTGACGACGATGACGAGGAGTTGGTTCAGCTTCGAAGAACAGATACGCAAAATCGAATGCAGCAACAGAAGTCTCCCGAAGAATTGCGTCGAGCTTTGATCCCGTTTCATTGGGCGCCAATGCTATCGCCTTTGATACCAGCCGATCTAGACGCTTGCGTAACATTAGAGCATGCGGCTTTGCCAGACCAGAACCAGTCATGCAGCATCGAACAAGTACTATTGCGGTGCAATTACATGTATTCTTTGTTGTTTCATTCTAATCTGATCTTAGATCGAGTACTATATCAGAAAATGTGGAGGCATCTCCCTCGGTTTATTCAACACCTGTCCTACCAACGAGACCAACGATTGGCAGATTCGAACCTTGCCTCACGCCCGTGCTGTTGAGACTGGTAGACAGGACGGCTCGAAGACTGTGCTCTTTGCCCACATTCTTGCCACACTGGGAAAGCATCCATTGGTGACAGACAACGACCTCCAGCACCCACATAATTGGCGTGACGCACAAACAGGTTCAGGGGAATCGCCTTTTGGTCATCAGATATCGGGCAGAACTATATGCCTTCACTCTTTTTCAGTGTGCCCGGAAGTTCAAGGAGTCGGCATTGGCAAATCGGCCATGAAAGCCTATGTTCAGTTGATGAACCAGTCTGGTGTAGCTGATCGCATTGCCTTGATCTGTAAAGAGGTAAGCCAACTCGTCTGGGCCATTTTCGCATATTATATGTTGATACAAGTCGTTTAGTCCCTTATTAGCTTCTTCACCAATGTCGGCTTCAAGTCTGCTGGGAAGAGTAAGACGACTATTGCTGGCTCGGGCTGGCATAACATGGTGAGTTGATCGCGATATTGATGCGGCCACGTCGTGTAGAAACGTCTTACAGAGAATTTGTCCAGACAATCGACCTCCCTGGGCCCCAAGTTCCTTTTCGGTTGGACTAGATTCAGGCCCAAACCATTCCAAATGTTTTTTTTTTTTAAAAAAGAAAAAAAAAAACGTCATAGGTTGCTGGTCGCTACTAACTTACCGTTCCCGACACGGATCGATGAAACATCTGACTGAACGTATCTCAATTACAAAACGCACTTCATGCAGCTTTCACTGAACAAAGCACTTCTACGAGTCAGATGTACAACGATTTGGATCCCGTGCCGCTTATTTTAGTATGTGTTAGAAAATTTTTGTCATACCACGGTATGTTCAACCGCCAGTCTACGTCGAAGGTCGTGACTAAAGCCCATGCATGATAGCTATATCCTCTCCTGCCCGCCTAGTCCGTAGCCTTGTACTTCTGGCGATACTCTTCAGTGCGCTTAATGTCGTCCTCAGAAGCGAAGCTCTTCATACCCTCAATGATATCATCAAGGGTCAAAATCGCAAAGATGGGGATACCATACTCTTTTCTCAGTTCACCAATAGCACTAGGGCCAGGTTTGGAGTCGTCGCCATCTGCGGCAGGTAGCTTCTCCTTGCGATCCAGGGCAACGACAATACCTGCAACGACGCCACCTTCTTTTCTGATCTTGTCGATAGCTTCTCTCTTTGCAGTTCCAGCGGCGATAACGTCGTCAACGATCAGGATCTTCTTCCCTTTCAATGATGCGCCAACGATGTTTCCTCCCTCACCATGGTCCTTCGCCTCCTTTCTGTCAAAGGAATATGAGATAGTGTCCAGGTTCTGAGGGGCAAGCTCGCCAAGTTTGATGGTGATGGCAGAGCACAGAGGAATGCCCTTGTACGCCGGGCCGAATACAACGTCAAAATCAAGGCCGTCATTTTGCTGGGCATCAATGATGGTTTTGGCGAAGGCAGATGAGATGGCGCCAGCGAGGCGAGCAGTGTGGAACTCGCCTGCATTGAAGAAGTAAGGCGAGATTCTCTTCGATTTGAGCTCAAAGCTACCGAATTTCAGGACTCCGCCGTCAATGGCAGCCTTGAGGAAGTCCTTCTTGTAGGGAGCAAGGCCAGACATGTTTTCTTTTTTTTTCTCGGTGGGATGCGAGAGTGGTTTGCGAAATGATATGTAGTGAGGATCAAGTCAAAATGGTGGAAATCAGCGTATTTCTGCCCTGAGCTTTCTTCTCGCTGCTTCTCGCTGCTTCTTTTACGAGATCCGGTTTCAGAGTATGAGTATTAGAAAGTTGGCTGTGGATTAAAAGCAAATAGACTAAAAAGTTTTAATTTTGCGATGCTATTCCGCGACCCTGAAGATAAACTGCCACTTTTGGTGGGGTTCTGGAGCGGGGCGCAAAATCCTCAAAAAAAGGTCTGAGGTACTAACATGTGACAGTTTTCGTGGAATGGTACTTTCCATGATGGCTTATCCAATCTTATCGATAGACCCTTCTGCCAAGACTCCACCCGCCTACGCCCAATAACTAGTATGTGCGGACGAAAAAAAAAAATTGTTTGACCGCCTTGGTGCAGCGCAGTCTAGATTTGCCATCTTGAACCGGCACTGTCGAGTTCGCAAACCTTTGACAGCACGTCAGACGCAGAAGCACAAAACTGCCCAAGATGAAGACAACGTGGAAGGACATACCCCCAGTGCCGACTCAGCAAGAGTTTCTGGACATTGTGCTGAGCCGGACGCAGCGCAAGCTGCCTACCCAGATCCGTGCTGGTTTCAAGATTAGCAGAATTCGAGGTACGATGATTTGATCCACGAGGCAGTCGGGCGCATTCAAGGAAGCGCCCCCAGCATTTTGGTCTCATACTTACAAGTATCGAACTAGCTTTCTACACTCGAAAGGTCAAATTCTCTCAGGAGACCTTCTCCGAGAAGTTTGGTGCCATTCTCGAGAGTTTCCCCAGATTGCAGGATATCCATCCTTTCCACAAGGATCTACTCAACACCCTGTACGATGCCGACCACTTCCGCATTGCACTCGGCCAGCTTTCGACCGCCAAACACCTGATCGAGACCATTTCCAGAGATTATGTTCGTTTGCTCAAATATGGCCAGTCTCTTTTCCAGTGCAAGCAGCTCAAGAGAGCCGCCCTTGGTCGAATGGCCACCATCGTCAAGCGTCTGAAAGACCCTCTCCTGTATCTAGATCAGGTCCGACAGCATCTCGGACGTCTGCCTTCCATCGATCCCAACACCCGAACCCTGCTCATTTGTGGTTATCCCAACGTTGGCAAATCCAGCTTTCTGCGCAGCATCACCCGAGCGGACGTCGATGTCCAGTCCTATGCTTTCACCACCAAGAGCTTGTTCGTGGGACACTTTGATTACAAGTACCTGCGGTTCCAAGCCATCGATACGCCCGGTATCCTGGATCATCCTTTGGAGGAAATGAACACGATTGAAATGCAGAGGTAAGTTTGATTAGGAAATTCTCTTTCGGGTGGAGCATTCGGACCACAGGTGCTAACTTTTACATTAGTATCACCGCTATTGCGCATCTTCGATCGGCCATCATGTACTTCATGGACCTGTCCGAGCAGTGCGGATACACTGTTCAAGCACAGATTCAGCTTTTCAAGAGCATCAAGCCCCTCTTTTCCAACAAGCTGGTATTTTTGGTCGTCAACAAAATCGACGTCGCTCGACCAGAGGACTTGAGCGAGGACCTTCAGGCAGAGTTGCAGAGCTTGATGAAGTCAGACAATATTGAAATGCTCCAGTTGTCTTGCAACACACAGGAGGGTGTGCAGGAGGTGAAGAATGCTGCTTGCGAGCGTCTTATTGCCGAGCGAGTCAACCAGAAGCTCAAGGCTGGCACGAACAACAGCGGCGCCATTGGCGGACGTCTGGCGGACGTCATGTCCCGTATTCATGTTGCTACGCCGATGGGTGGACAGACTCTCGAGACATTCGTTCCCGAGGGTATCAAGGCCTTGAAGAAGTACGATAAGGAGGATCCAGAGCGCCGCAAACTGGCCAAGGATGTCGAGGCTGAGAATGGTGGTGCTGGTGTTTATAACGTTGACATGCGGGCATCGTACATTCTCGAAAACCCTGACTGGAAATACGACAGTATTCCCGAGATCCTTGACGGCAAGAACGTCTACGACTTCATCGATCCCGATATCGAGGCTAAGCTTGCTGCTCTTGAAGAGGAGGAAGAGAAGCTCGAGCAGGAAGGCTACTACGACTCAGAGGAGGAAATTGATGATGATGAAGAGGCCGAGGTCCTGAGGAAGGCAGAGTTGATACGGGAGAAGCAGCAGCTCATCCGCAACGAAGCCCGCATGAAGAAGAGACTCAAGAACCAGGCCATCATTCCTCGTAAGGCTATGAAGAAGACGTACTCACAGCTCGAGGACGCTCTGGACCAGCTCGGTGTCGATACCACCAACCTGGCTGAGCGTGCTCAGCCCAAGGAGACCCGTCGTGGTCGCTCCATGTCAAGAAGTCGGCTCGGCACCGAGGACGCCGACTCCATGGACGTCGACTCGAGTGCCCGCGACCGCGTGCGCGCTCGCTCCAAGAGCAGAGCACCTACTACCAACCGCCGCGAAGATGGTGTGCAAGACGAGTTGACGAGAAGCAAGGCCGAGCGCATCGCCAAGCTCAACCAAAAGAGGATGAACAGAATGGCCCGACAGGGCGAGGCAGACAGACACACTACTGTCTCTTTACAAAAGCACTTGGTAAGTTTGAAAACTCTCTTTACTATGTACACATCTACTAACATCATTTTCAGGTCGCTGGCAAGCGTGGCATGGGCAAGACTTCTCGACGATAAACACCTTCACGAGCACCATTTGCATGTCGTGGTTTAGATTATTTGAAACTTGGAAAAGCAAAAATGGTTTTCTTGGTGCGAGATATCTCTTCATCAGTGTCTGCCCCGGAGTTCAAGGCGTTGCGGATCTGGTTGTTAGGTAGAGTATACTTATTATGAGGAGGGAAACGCGGAAGACGGAGAGGAGATGCATTGCAAATACTACGAATTCAAGCCAGAGTGTTTGATACATAAAATGAGATGTACCGCGTAGGTTGCTGGGAATCATTGTACTCGCGGTTGCCCATATGGATCAGACATAGTTTGAACATGATGATATGACTAGAATCGTCCATGCACATTCTTAACCAGGTCGTTATTTGAGCTAGAGCTTGTGAGTTGCGCAGTGATGACAATTCAAAATGCGGACAAACTGCAAGCGAGAACATCATTTATCTTCGCTACGTAAGGCCAACTTGCATTAACGACAAGATATGCTACCCAGACAACGCAAATTCCTCCCCAATTAGACATTCTAAAAAGATTGTTTTTCATTTCCTCTTATGTCCTACATTTCTGTACTTGTCCATTTCTTGAAGCTTACTTTTTTTTGTTGTCTTTTTTTCCCCTTTCACTTTGTATTGGCGGAAGAAGTTGAGGTGGTGTTTCTCACCCGCTACTCCTCGGCAACAGTGATGCCTTCCCTCAGACCCTCGACCTTGAGCTCCTCGCCTGCGCAGCGGCGGTAGATATCCTTGACGTCGTCGGTGGTCGTCTCGAAGTGGCTGGTTGCGTCGTAGCTCTTGGAGATGAAGAGGTTGTCCTTCTTGCCGTCCTCAAGGGGTTCGTAGATGGGGATCGGCGGGCCCTGGAAATTAGCTCATGTTAGAATTTTTGGCCCTTATTTCATTTGCCGAAATTTGCTGATTATTACAACACGATGTGCACGTACCATGAATTGTTCCTCAATCTTGCCCAGGCGGTCCAGGCCGGGCTGGAGCTCCAGGTGGTGGTTGGCAGTTGTCTCAGCAAGAGTCGACACGATGGCAATCCAGTAGCCCTTGGGGCAAACGTTGTGGGCAGAGGATACACAGGCAATGTAAATGTCTGTGATAGATATCAGCACAGCATACGAAAATGTTACTTGCGACACATGGATGCGTCGAAATGATAACAGAACAAGAAGAGGCCGGTATGGAAAATTGGTCTTACCGTTCTTGCGTCCGACCTGGGACTGGGGAATAATCAATTGGGCAGAATCGCTGTCGTTGGTGCCAGCCAAGGGGTGCTTGAGAATGCAGATAGCTCGCAGGACGTGGCCAGTGACCCTGGTCTTGTTAGGGAAGTAGGATGGGTCACCGAGAATCATCTTTGCCTTTGTCTCGAACTTCATCTCCTCAGCACCATTCTTCATGGTAGCCTTGATGCCAGAGGCCTTGTCGCCACCGAACTGCAGCTCATCAACAGTAGTATTCAGCATGTACGTGCCTCCATAAATGGCAGACAGACGAGCGAAACCCTGAGGAAGTTCACCGAGACCATACAGGGGGTAGATGTAAGGCGACTTTCCGTATCTGGCAACAGAGTTACCGTACAGTCGAATGCGCTGAATAGCCTCAGGAGCCTGGCCAGGGGTGGTGATGTAGTCGTCGGTCAGATATAGGGCCATGGCGTGGCCGATGAAGTCCTTGGTGGTAGTCTCCAGGCCGAACTTGTCGTAGACGTCCTTCATTGTGCAAGTGTTCATGTCAAGTCCTTTGATGGAGTTTAGCCAATCTTCTCAATATGTGCATATGGTCAAAATTTCGGCCATACCTTTATGAGTGGCTGGGTCCTTGAGGTCGAAGGTGCCAACCCATTCAATGAAAGACTTCATGCGTCGCTTCTCAAAGATGCCCATGAGTGGGGACTTGAGAGCCTCGCCGGCGTCAGAGGGAACCTTGGCGACGGTGGCCTTTGAAGAAGCACCCTGCTGGACGTAGCTACCGGCGACCTGCTTGAATTCGAGATATCGGGTGACGTCGGTGGAAACGAGAATGTTGGTAAGCTCGCCGGACGACATGAGGAATTTGGGAACGAGATCAATGTTCCAGTCATTGAGTCGGCCGTAGTTTTTCCATGGCTCCTCGCCAGCCTTGAAGTTGCCATACTTCTTGAACAACTATATACGATAGGAATTGTTAGACAGTGAAGATTGAGGGGTGGTGCGTTTAGTCGGAGAGAGTGGTTCGGGTATATGTACCGCTTTGAGGTTTACAGACGCAGCTTCGCTAGGAGCAGAACGATGTCAGTCAAATGATTTTCCCTTCAACTTCCTGAACGCCATCAAGCGCACAAGGAGGGTGTTGTTCTGTTGTGGCATCACTCAGAGTGGTGGCAACGATGGAACAGGGAGACTCAACCCGCCATAGTGGTCATTGCGGTCAATGTGAAGGACTTTCTTTCCCTTGACACTCAATACACTGTGCCGAGAGCACAATGTCAGCTGATTTGATTTCAAAATGTAATATTCCGAGTGCGCAAATGCGTTGGCATACCCAGAGAGAATACATTCGGTCAAGCCTACAACAAGCAGCAAAGGTCAGCCAACAAGCTCCCATCAGCCCGTCAAGGGAAGCCAACCAGCTCCTTTGGTTGATCGGCAGTGACTGCCGAATGGAACGGCCAGCGAGCCGCGAGCCGGGATTCTACTCACCAGTGCCCAGCACAATGACGTCGTATTCCTTGGCAATCTCATCCATGATGACGGTAGGGTATCTGGTCAAAAACTCGATTTTATTTCGTCTTATCAAGGAACTGGCAGAGTCCAACGATGTGAAGCTGGAGGAGCTGGCCTAGGAGATGGCGGGGTTGAAATGGCGGGGTTTTGGACGAAGCATCGGTGAGGTGTGGAGAACTGCAGAGGAGCCCCTAATAGCTGCTGGCGCCGCCCGCGTCGGCGGATCCATCTCAAGCTCTAGTCGAAATAAAGGCGGTGATGACCTTGTGAGCTCGAAACCCCATCGCGGTTTGTAATTTGCAATTTGGCGGCGTGTGAGATTGGGTTATGTGGCATTGTTAGATCACAATCATGACATTGAAGCTGATTGCCCGTCTACCCGCCATTCTCTCACCGTTTCCATGGTCCCAATTTGGAGGTTGCGGCGCTCACAATGTGATACAGATTTGAGGGTCCATTGGTCCCAGCAGGGGACGAGGAACCAAATCTTTGTCAGACTGCCGATGCAGGTTCAACATGCCAGCAGTAGCACGTCGAGACGTGCCTCGTGCTGCCTCTGCATAGTTTTGCGGAACCTCCATCTTGGAGAGGTTTCCTCCTGCATGCTGTACAACCACTCGACATGCCTGCACAATCTTATATGTTGAGATCAGGGAAGTCGGAGCTGAAGCTCAGCCTTTGTTCGAAGCACACGCTTATATCAGATTGAGCTCCAATGGCGTTGGTATATCCTAGTTTACATGTGTCTTTCTAAATGTACACCCGGCCATAGATAGCTTTCAGCTAATGGCCAGTCTCGGCAATCGAGTCGTCACGTTCTCGCATTATTCCAATGCCATTACATGTCTCAGGCTTGTTCGTTGTTCGTCTTCACCTCGGACTGAGTTCCTTCTCAGTCTTCACAGCCTCGGCCTCCGCAAGATGCTCCTTGCCGGGCTCGGTCCAGTTCTCCTGGGCATCCAGATCCTCTTCATACGCTCCGGGCTTGTAAACTTGTCCATCCTCAGCGTGCATGTCAATTTCAGGGTCAGAAATGGCCACGTCGACGGCATCTTGCCAAGTGTAGTATCGTTCGGTCAAAGAGTGCTTGATGGCTCTCATGGTCTTCATAACCTACGTGTCTCTAGTCAGTTTCTGTCACCAAAAGCGAATACAATGTGGACCTGCGCCTACCTCTTCGTCTCGCGCCTCGAACTCTCTCTCGCCAAATCCAAGTTTGCCCCTTGCCAATTCGGCTTTTGATGTGGCCAGCATGTTCCTCTCCCTGCAGCACACCCACCACAGCGAGTGAAGATCTTCCCATGATTTCTTTCGCAATTCCTCAACAGTCCATGCCCGACCGTGCTCCTCTGTCTCCTTGGGTGACCAAATTGCCTTGCCCGGCTCCGGGAAGAATCCCCAAAGCCCATGTGACTTGTCAACAGGTATCTTAGGTTTGAAGTCGCGCGGTTTCGGAAGGGGTATGTCCGACATAGAAAGGTGTTCTCGGGGGCCAGATCCATACAAGCTGCTTACGCCTCGCTTTTTGTTGTTGTCCTTGGTCTTGCGCTTGCATTGTTGCGCAGTGGTCGAGAATGACACCCGGAGAGCGTTGCGAGGGAGTGCAGAGCTGGGGAGCTGCGACCGAATTCGTAATAAGCAGCCCGTTGACGGCCTCAGAGCACTCGGGGGCGCCATTGTGATCTGGAGCAACGCCGAACTGTGATGTCGACGATGCGTTGAACCAAAAGACTATACGACGGGTTCCTGTTCAAAATTTAGGATGCAATTCATCGGTGGAGCGCTCTGATTGGGTGGATCCTGCCAGCCGCAAAGCGAGCCTGTGTGCTTAGTCACTCCTCCGCTACCCTAGACGGCTCGTGCATTTGCAGACGTATGTTGACTGACGAAGCATTTGCCAAGTGCGAATGAACTTGATTTAACTGTATAAATACCATGAATGGATTTTTTTGTGGTAAGTTCATATAACCTTGACAGATGGATATCATGGCATGCGCTGTGGGTGGCTAGGAGAAAGCTTAGGCTTCTTGAGCTGCTCATGCTATCTCTGATTTTGCAACACTTCATTTCGCGAGCACCCGTGCTGGAACCTCCCATTTGTCAACGCGAAATTATCCATACGACAACCGCCATCATGGTATTAACACAGGTTCATTAGATCAGAAGCATAACATCTGCTCCAGAATATGTCCACATGTGGGTGGATGGTTGCCTGGCATGATGGACCCCCATTAGTAGAGAGTCAGTGACTGACGAACGGGTTGAGACGCGACAACAAAAGAATGTACGTTTGCGATCGTATATCGACGACAAAAAAGGAATGAAGAGGTATTATGTGTCCAAAAAAGTTTCTATACATCAAGTATACCACGATATTGACATGGATGACCAACGTCCTCCAATGGCACAAACTACGGGGACAACTGCGAGACGTCCCTGCCATACGTATGACCGCGAATGCTGAGAGTGCCAGAATAATTCACCAAGAGAACGTCGATGATAAGACACATGGACGTTTGAGGCAGGAATGAACAAAGCAAAACTCTACAGCAGATTCAAATTGTCCCCTACGTTGCCTGCAAGAGTGACGACCAACATCAATCTGAGCCAGATAAAGACAGAATATTCAGACCAAGCTGAGAAATTCAGGACGGACTCCGTCAACTAGATTCACGCTGAATACAAGAATGAGTTGATCTCGGCAACCAAGAGCCATCGTACGGAGAAGATGGCCCAGAAACGACGATATCCAAGAAAGCATCACTACTGAAAGCACATTTCTACAATACGAGAACTTAACCACTATACTTGACAAGCTCCTCGAATCGTCCAAAGCAATCCGATGCTATCTGTGCTTGGTAACGAGCCTCTCCAAAGAGACTGATCATCGTGCTCCAGCTGACCACATCGCGGACCACAGATGCCTTCAGCACATCAAGTCAGAAACAATATCTGAAAGACGACCCACAACTTTATTTCCTCTTGAACACTCCCGAAACAAGATCTACACACCTCAAGAAGCAAGTAGACAAGGTTGACACGGAGAAATGCTCGGCGTTGCTGTCCGCACACCGTGGCGATGTAGTCGTACTTGGGAAGACATAACCCCGTGGGAACATCGGGTTTTAGAAGGCATCGGCCATGGCACGATCGGTGTAACAGTAGATTCTTGATCTAATATGATGATTCATTCATTTAAGTGGTCTGTGAGTTTGGAAACAAGCTGAATCAACAGTAGCTGTCACAGTGCGTGCTTTGAACAACGGTCAAAGCCAAGATTATCACGGAAGTAGTAGGTTCCATTATCAGGCAGCACTCGACGCATAAGCAGTCAGCTGAACAGCTATATGGGGATATGAAGATCAGAATACCAGTTGAAGGTACCTGCGGTCCAATATGCAATCGTTGTGCAGATGTGGTGTCGACGGTGCTCACATGGGATTCCGTCCGTTTTGGTGCTACGCTGGGAGGACTTGGAGCAGAACGCTTGCCCAATATGTAACGCATGAACAGAGAAAAGTGTAATTTTCTGGTCTTCGAAATCACGTATGAAAGCTTCCAGGGTGAAGCACGGTGTCGATGCGATACGAAACGATTCCCAAGATCGAGGCCGAGGGGACGACGCGTCATCTCATGAATACGAGACTCAGGACTGATGATCTACCTGTCGGCGAACATTGCCAGCTGTAGAGTTCCTAGAAATAGCATACTAGTTAGCCAGTGATCAAAAGGACATGTAAAAATCACATTGGAAGGAAGTCGTCGGGCTGATCTTGCCGGTCCGTCGGCAACTATAGGCTTGATCGTGACCGCTAGGCACACAACAGAGGATAGTGTTAACTCAGCTCCGCACTCTTCGTTACCGTGGACTTCCAAACGATTCACTCGCTCCAGTACATAGACATGTCTTCTACACAAAGCAAACAGTGTTATGCCATCTCCATCATATGAGGTTTACCAAAAAAATACCCCATTCCCCTCTTTTCCACCCCTAGACGAAGCCCAAAGCCCCATCTCCATCCCGTTGCTTTTCTACAGAAACTACTCCACCAAGCCGACATCCAGCAAAAGCCAGACCCCCATTCTCCTTCTAGATCTGCCGTTAGACCGGCCCAGAACGAACGGGGCCGCTGTGGAAATTCCCCAAATGCCATACACCCATCAAAACGAGATTCATATGTAGTCCAGGTGGAACTCGCAAGCTTCCGCAAGCGCTAAGGGGGAAATCGATTTGACAAACTATCTTCAGAAAACAGCAATACCTGCATACTGACCAAATTTACTCCAGCTCGGACAGACACAAATTATGTCGTCCTTCATTTCCCATGCCTCGCCTAACATCGGTGCTACTGATTTCAAAAGAATGCACACCTATCCCAGCATGAATCAAGGCATTGGTTCGTTCCGATTTGATAACCAGGCTTTCGAGAAAGGGCGTAATCGGACCATTTTCCTTCTGGGGTCGTCCTTGGCACATGGCTTCGTCACGTTGAAGTCGCGTTGAAGTCGCGTTGATTTCGGAAAAGAGTGAGAACTACGTACTCCTTAGATAGGACGACTATACGACATCATGTTCATTAAATACGACGTCAACGGGGTCAATTTTATTTCTCAATAGCCGAGAGCAGTGCCTTGGCGGCAATGTACGGTGGCCAGGCAAATAATTATGTTCTTATGTACAATGTACAGTACAGTGTGCATTTTTCGTACATAAGGAAAAAGCAAAGAAGAGACGCTAGAGGGCGTGTGCGGATAAGAAAAAGGATCATGCATACAATAGTGTCTCGTTCTGCGTGACTCATGAGGACACAGGCACGGGTTTCCCTTATTTTAACGCGTTTCTATGCAAGTATTACAGTAATACAGTACAGTACAGTACTGCATCCAACAAGTGTTGGATTCTTGTGAAGGATTCCGGAGCTTGATTGAGGTGGGCGAAAGGTCCCTCGCTTTCCCCTTTTTCAATGTACCGTAGGTTTGCGCAATGCAAGGGTTGTCGAATTTATTGATTTGAATCCCCTGCCCCCGCTTCCACGACAACATTGAAATGGCAATCTGGGGGGATCTCATTGTGCCGCAAGCAATTGGCTCCCCGACGATACAGGGCGTGAAACAGACTGTCCAGACACTGCAATATTGGCATATTACTCAACGTTAAACACGGTACAGTACGGTACCAAGCATGATGCGTGTCAGTGACCTGTGTATGTGTGCGCGCGCTCGCCTGAAGAGGCACTGCTCCGAGGCATCATCTATAAAGATGTGTTGAGGAAAATCAATTGGTTCTTAGCACATGTGCGGTACGGAGCAGGATCCGTGTGTTTGGAATTTTTGAACCTCCAGCACCCAACATGCATGCAGGGCGTATTACGGAGGGTGCGAGGCAAGGGAATGAGTAATATGCATTGCGATGGTTGGGACGCGAAGGAAGCGAGGCGGTTCTGCTCTAATTATGGTGCCAATCTGTCGTCACAATGACCCAAGTCAAGCAGTGTCGATTCACACATAGCGTCTGCTGATGCAAGGCATTCATCCTGGAATTCTGCATCGTACGTGACTGTCGAGCGAATGTCGATGTCGATGTCGTTGTCCGTCGTCATCCTTTGGTGGCGCCAGTCCAACAAGCACCAGTCGGTTTCGTATCCGGCACGGTAGCGAGCGGCATGTCTCGATACAAGAACATGTGCATTTTGTCCTGTCTTGTCCTGTCTTGTCTTGTCTTCACTTCCTGCTGCTTCCTTCTGCTTGATTGCTGGCGTTTTTCTTCTTCTTCTTTTCCTCCCGGCGTGCGTGCGTGCGCGCGCGCGCTTCTTCTTTCCTTGTTTTCAGCTGACAACGTCTCTGCCGACGGTGCCGCCCTGGTGTTTAATCGGCTCATGCATACTGTGCAAATGACATTTCTGTTTTTGCCCAGTCTGGGCATTGGCGCCGGTGCAAATAGACCTTACGAGTTAATCAACCCATTGGCCGGAATGCGATACTAGCGATGGCATGGTGCCGCAGGGAAAGCTGACCATCTGGCACACTCTGATATCTGCACAGTCTCATACTGTACAGTACATCCCCGATGCTTCCCACCATCTCTTGCCAAGTCGTGCGTGCGCTTCGCAGTCCAAACCTACGTAGTCTACGTGTTGCCCATCTGGTGCTCGCCTAGGTGCTCGGGAAGCAGTAAAGATGCGCCTGTGATTTTCTTGCCTCCAATGCGGGTGCTATTCTGGAAGGGCTGCGCGCCGACCAGAACCTTCAGCATCTCTTGGTAATGATTGCTGCTTCGTTGACGCGTGTCCAGTCGAATCTGTCGAAATACAGTTCTCGTGCACAGCCCTGGCATGCATGTCTTCAGTAGACATAGCCAGCTTTCACGTCTTTATTCCCTTGTCTGCCGGTAGCGGCAGGTCCTGATCAAACTTTCCAATATGCGCAGGCAAAGCAAGCTCTAACGATTTTGAGTTTTGGATCCCCGGTATACCAGCTCATTGCCTTGGGACATACCAATTATCCTACCATGATTTTCGACTGCAGGCATAGTAGGTATTTGTCGGAGAGTAGGGTCGTCGCCGTCACCGCCTGCTACGTTCTGATTGTGGCGGTGGTCCACCCCCTCGGTCCGACGGGAATTTATCCTCGGTGTTTGCAGTTCAACGCATTGCAAAGAAATTGGTAATTAGTGGTGATGTTGTTACGCGACTAGCATTCGTCATGCACCTCTAGGCAGTCATTAATTGTTCCAATGTGCAGCATTGTGCTCGACCCCGTTTTTAAGCGACGACATCAGCTCAATTCGTATTAACAGTACCTATTGATGATGTGGTATTACTAGAGCAGTCGGGACCTGGTGTTGCGGAACTTGCCAGATAGATTCCACGTGGAAATGCCCCTCCAGTGGAAACAAGTAGGTGTGGAATGGTCGACTGAGAACGAGTCTCGTCCTAGAAGTGGATCTTGTTGTGTTTTGTTAACTAATATCTGGCGAGTTGACTCTGGTATGGGACTGAATATAATTTTAACATAGCAGGGTCAACTTGATCGTTCGCGGTGCCCGGATTATAGTATTTTCTCAAATTATTTATGTGTTTGAGAAACACTGTGCTATCATAAGCAATGGCTTACTGAGATGGCAAAAGATGGCGCAAGTCGCCTCTGAGCATTGACACCGACATGACTCCTTCCGCACACTGGCTCACTGACCACATCATCGCGTCTTGCATACCGATCCAACACTGTATAATGATACATGCCTCTGGTGTAGCTTGTTGCCTGGAGCTGTCTATGAATCCGTCAGCCCGGGTCAATTCCTTCATCACAACTCGTGACAGATGGAGGAATCTGGTGCTTGCTCATGTAACCGCTGTGTCTTCTCATTTGATGAAACGTCAGCGTGAGAAGTGCGTTGTCCACCCTGCAAAAGTTCGCGCTAGTCGGTCAAGTATCCCTGGCTAGCGCCCAGGCTTGCGCTACAGGGCTCCTTGCTCGAGTGACGTATTCTGCGTCCTCTAGTGGAAGGACATCTCGCAAGTACACTGTACTTGCGATGTCTGATTCTCATGCTCCTGCCTGGAACACTGAACTCGGCGCTGTCGACTTTGGCTGTTGGTTGTCCGTTTTCTTGACTCAGCAATTAATCCAGTTCATAGGCGGTCGTGAGCGGTTGCTGCTATTCACAGCTGCGGACGCGAACAAGTCAAGATTTGTTCAGATCCTCGGTCATCACGAGACCCCTCCAAGAGGACAATAACTTAATGCGTCCCTTTCGCCAACGCCACCATCTCTCGTAGATGGGAATGCTGGCCGACTTTACTCAATTGGCTCGATTGCTTCGACTACCCTGTTGGTCGCGTAAGGTAGTGCACACCAGGGTGGCCCGGGTGGTCTTTCAGTAAATGCAAATAGTGCAGACAAACCCAGGCAATAGCTCAAGATCTGGGCATGACAAGGGCAAACCTGCATCAGCAAAACAGAAATATGACAAGCGACCGTGTCGGAGTTCGTCCGAGGTCGGCGACGTGCGCCATCGCCTTCTGCACCCCCTTGGCTTGGTGATTTTTTTCGTTTTCTTGCGCGGAAATTAACACACCTGACTCGTACGCTAGCAGTGAAAATATTGCCGCCAATCTCGGGCATGCAAGTACCTAGTACATGACCCGACTCAACACCTGCTGTAGGAAGAAGAGGGCCTGAAAGCGTGTAGCTGAGGCGTGTCGTTTGCTCACCCCCACGAGGTGCTGCGTACCCCTACCGCCCTGCTACGGCTTCTTTCAGTGGTTGAGATGCAGCTGGACTGTCATGAGCCAAAATAAAGAAATGAGACATGAGCTGCGTGCATGTTGGGACTTGAAGAATAGACACATCTAACTTTCCATCCGGCAAAAGCAATCAGCCATCAGACACAGGCTATTGTACGAAGTACAAGTCAAAGGTTCGAGTGAGAGGGAATGGAAGAGGTGGTGCTCGTCGGTGCTGGCTGAAACGAGAAGAGTCTGGACCAGAAATGGCAGTCCGAGGAGCGCGATCAGATTCGCCGACGACAAAGTTTCGTGGCTGGCGTTGTATTATTACACTTGCTCTAGGGTGAGGCAATTCTTCAAGTTCAGGTATCGTAGCCCGTGGCGATTTTGATTGAAGCAATTCCTATCACCAGTGAGGTGAAAAGCAGCGGATGCTGAAGCTCTTTTATCCCAAGCCTGCGGGACGCGGCTTGATGGATCGCACTCCACATGAGGCTCTTCTCGAGGCCCGCTTCGTGGCCAGGCACACTTCGACTGCCGGCTTGGTGTGGACAAAGATGTGGTTCTGCTTCTCAACGTCACACTGGAGGATGGGCAGGCTCGAGCAGGCTCGAGCGCCGCGGCACCGGATTGCTGGAAATCTGAGGAGATGGTGGGTGTGGTGTTGGGTTGGACTTTCGCTTGATATGGATGTGGATGCGGATGGTTGATTTCTGGAAACCTCAAGCCCTGAACGCAGGACCATAGTTAGCCGCGACCCAGCCCTGCACAAATATCCGTTGAAGCGATGGGTGCAGGGTCAGTACCGGCCAGACGTGTTAACAATACTCGGTGGTAGTAATGGGAGAATGTGCTTGATTCCCAACCGAAAACAACCGGACCAGCCGCCACGTAGCATAGACTGTCGTGGCCCGCAAACAGCCATTTGAATCACCAAACGGGCGATGGCTAGGCTGAGAGGGCGAGGGCTGCCGGGTTCTGTAGTTGTTACGAAAGCGATTGATGCGTTGTGGGCCCTTGACTCGGTATCCCGTTTCCAGCAGTCCCGGCGCGACACTGTGCAGGTGACCGGGGTCTCAAAACACCTCTGGATCGTTTCTGATTGCGATTGAATGATGCAACCACGAACGTGCATCGACGAAAGAATGCATGTATCTGCGACTTGGTTGCAACGGAAGCCAGCCAAGGGGTTGAGCCAACCGCAATGACCAGCGGCGTGTCGCAAGCGGACATAATTCCTAAAGGGGAGCTGGCGTCCTAATTGATGAATATGCAAACCTTGTCCTTCCAGCCAGAGGAACCGCGGATAGATTGTCGACGTCAGGCTATGCAAATCACACCGCATCGTCTCATGCAACGATTGAAGCAGAACAATTTCCCTTGTTTGACGTTTGACTCGCGTTCCGTCGTGTGATGCCGCATGGACAAAAGTCGGAAGACATTCTGTGTTCAGATGAATGACAGAGATTTACCAAAGAGGATCGTGAGCCGTCATCCACGGCAAGGGCCCCCAGGCCTGTCTTGTCGTGCTTGGCGTGCCCGTGCACTGCAGCACTCCATGCAGTGCATGTATCGGAGAAAACTCGGTCCCTGTGAATTGAGTCGACATGGGCAACCAGAGTGAGGTGAGAGGCTTCACGGACTGCATTCCGCGCAACCGGTTGTTTGTGCCATGTTTCAAAATATGAATCCAGCCGGCCTAATCAGGCAGAAGAGCAACCTGCATAACCACCGGTTGATGATATTGGCACTATGCACTATGTTCTTGGTAGGAGCTTTCCCTGGTCTGCAGCGCTGCTCTCTGTTGATGTCGACTGTTGGCCATTGACTCCCGCCTGTCCTGTCTCTAGATCAGGTTCGTCACTGGTTTGAGGCGGAGTCTTCCACGAATTGACAGGAGCCAAACACCAAGAACGACTTACCAAGGACTCTGTTTATACGCATTCATGTCAGCTTTCGCGCCTTTTGTCCCACACTTGACGCGTCCGACGAATCATGTTGTACGCCGATTCAAGAACCGCTGCAGGGCCCGTCCTGTTGGACCTGGAACAGTTCGTCACAAGCACCCTACAAATATTTATCCCAGCTGAGTCCTGCAATGGACAGTCCTGTAGGTAATAATTTAATGTCTACCGCAATAGCCCCGTCGACCGGATAATAATCAGAAATAGGATGTTGTGCTCCTTGCTCTCTCCCGAAACACCGTTTCGCCGCGGATATTCGGCCATTGGGCGTGGCCGCGCCAGAAGGTGAGAGCTTGGTTGGCCGCGCCAAGCCGGATAATTATCGTGACGGATCAACTCTCGTTGACCATCCATCCCTAAGCGTTTTGGGGAACCGTCTTGATCTGCATGGACAACGCGCCAACCATCTCCCATCCCTCGGCCATAAGCAAGAAATCAAATAACAAACTCTAGACAGTGTACAGCATGTAGTGCCGTCGTTAAGTGATGTCCTGTTCGATCAAGAAAAGATCGAACAGCTGTGGAAACCGGCCACTCGCGCTTGACGGAATCGCCTTGTGGCACAATATTCCATCTCGGAGCGGCTGCCCATACTTACAAGTGTTGACAATTGATACCTCCTCGGCTTTGACGGAACACTCTAGTTTTGATTTGCACAATGCTGGAGATATCTTAATTCGGGCTCGATTACCCAGTTGATGCCCTGAAGCAAGCGCCTCGAATTCCACTACTATTTCGGAGTGACGCGCGGGAGAGGACTCCACCAAGATTCGGGGGCCATAAAAGCTTCTATGGAGCGTCCAGAAGCATTTGGTGTCTCCATGTGCCTGCTGCAACGACGGGTTGATGGAGGGGTTGTGGTTGATGGGGGCCGGTGCCTTGGGTCCTCGAGACAGTCCGAAGTTGAAATGGTTCCACCTAGATCTGCCTTGTGGACAGTGGATGGAGTCAGACGGTTGACAGAGCGATTGGACGGGTTTGATGGAGCTCGGCGCTATGGCTGATAATCGATCATTGGCACTGAAGAGACAATAGCAGCAGCATATCAGGACACGTCCTCTCCCTTGGCAGCCATCGATGTACAGGAAGCGAGGGCGAACCGAACCTCTCGTCCGGCAAAGGTTACTGTTGCGTAGTAATGCGCGCAAACGTACGCGCAAGGTCTAGTATCAATAGCATTGGCAGACGGGATACGCCGAGAGCTGATAATCCACGGAGAGAAGAGCGCGATTACGACGCTGCGAAAATGGTTGGAAAATCTGAGCCAGGAGGGGTGTGTGCTTTGCTTGGGTTCTTGGGTTCTTGGGGCAGGCAGCAGAAAGCAGAGCCAATCCCTGGCTCGTTCGACGCCAATAGACCACCAATAATGGCAGCGCGTCGACAACCTCGAAATTGCACCCCCCCCCCTCCACTGTGCAAACATGGCGGAATATTAAGTAACGATTAGCCCTGTCTTCCCTTTCTCGTACTCCTCACTATGTGAAGAGCTTGGTAATTATTGTCTGGTGTTCTGTCCTCCGGCCTCCATCAAGTCAAGCCAAGTCCAGTCGCCGTGGCCGTGCTCTGTTGCCTGCCACTCCTGCCACCAGCTGCCCATGAACCCACCACCCTGGAATGTGCACCTCTTGACTCGTGAAGCTTAGGCAGTTTTTTTTTCTCCTGCTGCACATCATCTTCAATCCCCGTCAGATCCGTGCCATATCCCAGCTCTGCCCCTCCAAGCGCTTAATTACGTACCGCATTTCTCACTCCCAATCGTTCTAGTCAGTCTGATGTGCGCATGCAATTGTGCAATAGCCGCCGACAGCGACCACCACCACCGTCAGTCACCGTGCCATTAACGGTTAGTGGAAGCCAATACCTGGTCGCTGCCAAGCCTTTGGCGGCACCTTGCTCGCCACGAGGACAAGCAGAATTTGGCACACCCTTGACAACGCTTGCTACGAAGCCGAAGCCGAGACTCTTCACGATGCGGTGAGCTGCAACGCGCAAGGAACATCGTTGGTAGCCAACCCAGACGCGATCAGCTGATGCCACTTCCAAAACCAGACATAATGGAAAAGGAGACAGAAACGCGGCATCTGACGCTTTGGACCCCGATTCATGGACTCTAATCACAGTCCTGGACTTCTTGGTAATCACTTGCCAAACTGTCTGTTTCTGGTCAGTTGCAGACTGTACAGTATCATATTTACCCCCATGCTCTACTATGTCGCTTCCGTCGACATTGACCACGCTGCGAGATGTTCGACTCAGGACTCGCGTTCCCTGGCCACAGCTGCAGATGATTTCGTGAACGAAGTCAGTGGTACTTGTATCATGTAGAGAGCATACGGTATCATATATCCTGTTCTAGTCAGCGAGAGCGTCCGAGGCTCCTGGAATGTGCCATTCGGCTGCCATAAACCGACGTGTTATCCACTGCTCGTGGTTGATAATGGAGCATATCTGGATACGACGTTGGTTTAGCCATTCGGGACTCATGGCATCGGCTTGGCTTCCCGACGCGCAGAGGTGGAGGTCTGGTCTTCAGTCAACGACGGAGACTTGGTCGTAGATTTAGTGAGCATATACTGTCCAGTACTTGGTAAGTGACGCCCTAAGCCTTTATTGCATGACGGCGCACGGCACGCTCACTTGTCTTACTGTCGACTGTCTAAGTGCCGTAATAGAAAGGCAACAAAGAAAAAAACGCACACGCATACCGTAAACTAATAGAGACACTTATGGAAAGCACATTACTGCTGCTGAGGTAACTCGGCACAAAGTCTATCCCAAAGCTATCAAAGAACGTCAGCCAATGTGAGCATGCTCCCTCTTAAGTGCTGAGTTCAGAATTCGCCCGTTAAACTGGACTCATGGCGGACCGGACTTTGCCGGGTCACACCATGCTGCGACGCTCTGAATAATACTTACAAAACCATGCTCATATTATTGGCCAGGAACGCTTAAAGAGGGAAAGTGAAGACGGCATCAGATCCGTGATGATGAAGCATGCGTGCTTGGCCAACGACTTACACAGTCTGAGGTGTCAATGATTTTGCTACCAAGAAACGGATACCAGGTTCCGTAGACAGAGGATATTACAGATGCAGTCTTTGGGTGTGACCAGAGTATCGATCACAATATTTACATATCATGCTGACTAGAGCCTCCATGGGTTTAGGTTCCTTGGGCAGCATCCCCTGCCTTGCGATTCTGCATGACTGCATTGCAAGAAAACCACAGTACCCAGTCGCAGCACTGACCTGGCCACGTCGTGTCTCAAGTGACCAAATACCACCAATGCACCAGCGTCGTGTCATGCTGATTGAACAGGATTGGATTGCAGCCGCGAGTTGAGGTTTGCCAGCCGTCAAATCAGCGTAACGTGACTGGAAAAGCAAATACAGCCCAGTACTCATCAAGCTACCTGACAGGGGCATCTGAGTGTCCAGGATCGTCGATTCTGCATATATACACAATGTTCGCATTTCGCTATCTCTATCCATAGCCTAACAGGTCCCGCGCTACGGAGTACGGTGCCATCACTCACTTGGGTACCTACCTAGGAATGTATCACATTCGAAACCTGCATGTCTGACTGTGTAATATGGCCGAAAGACTCGTAAATCCTCCCTTGAACGAAATTTAGCAACGCGCGAGGACCAGAGGGTAGATTGCATCCTGGGACGAAAAGCGCTTTAATACAACAAAATCGACAAGTGGCCGCCACCGAAAACATGCTGAATCATGATATACCTATTGATCCAACGCTATGTGTATTGTTGTCTGATCCAGGCTATCTGCCTAGTAGGTAGAAACGAAAACGCCTCACGGGGGAACGAATTTTTATTTCCTACCAAAGCGCCAAACCTTTTGTACTCTGAGGTTCATGTATTCACTGCGTCAGTGGCAGATGCGTTCAGCATCCTGCGATTCATGCGACTTGTAATGGCATGACCGCCAGAGTACTGGCAGTCTACCTGAAGCTAGGCTCGGGGACGAGGCAAATGTGGGTTCCCAAGAAGTAATGAGAGGTCGGCTGGCGGTCTCAGAGCGGTTGGTGCGACGGAAAAGACTAAATTATGCCAATGGCCGACGACGAGAGTCGTGGCTTTTCCGTACACCCGATCTGGCCGAGCGAGCTCTAGCAGCCGAGGACAACTGGATTTCTTTTTATTATTAGTAGGTTGATTTGCTCCAATGCCGCCTGCGCGGACAGCACCGAGAAACGGACAGAATGCACCAGAATCAAAGAGTCATGTTCGTCAGCAGGAGGGGGTAGCGCACGCAGGCGTTTGTTGCAATGTGTGCGAGGCATGGCCGGCTAGACACACCTACTCGGCGGAAAAAGTCTAATCAAGGCGATGCTGTCGTCATTCATTGCTCAAACACAGATGTGCTTACGAGGTACTGTCCTGTACGGAGGGCATACTCTTGCGAGTATTCGGTGGCAGATTTTTGAAAGGGACGCCGAAAGAGTAACGGAGGCAGCGAGGCAGCGCGAGCATCGCCCTCTGCGTTGCTCGCAGAGTCTTGATACTTATTATTTATTATTCAGTTACTTTGGTAAGTACAGTAAGTACTGTACAGTAGTGTAGTTTTGACGTGAATCATGGAGGAGCTCCACGGCACAACGCAGTGTACAGTATGTAGGCACCAGAAGCAGGAGACACTAGGCGGCCTGGACGCGAGGGGCGATTATAGACAGTGACACAGACTCTTCCGTACAATGGCTGGACAGCTATTAAATTGCTCGTGACTGGCAGAGAGATGAGGGATTAGTAGGGGAAAATTCCCGGCTCAGGTGGCCATTGCCCATGCTGGCATCTCGCCTGTTGGCCGTGCATCATCTTGCCTCCGGGCTTGTTGTGCGGTGCGGTGCTGGGCGCGTTGGAGTGCGCCGCTCTTCCCTGCGCGTCGGTACGTACCCTGGTATCCTTCCGAGCGCGGTAACCTCAAGTCACTGGTACCTGGTACATCCTCCCTCCTCCCTCGTGTTTACGCTGCTGGATGGGTGCCCGCCTGGTCGCTCTACTCACACACCCTCCGCCCTCGTCTCTTTCCCACGTCCCGTCACTTTACCGACACTCGCCTACCCTCTTCTCTCTCCTTCTCTCCTTCTCTCCCTCTAAACTTTTTCTTTTCTTCCTCCTACATCTCTCCCCTAGAAGCAGACTCTGTTCGTGCAATCTCGTCACACAAGTAAAGCTTTCCCGTGCCGTTGCAGTCGCATCGCGTTTACAAATCTAATTGCGGAATCCGCGGAATATTGGCGCGACACGCAAACAGAAGCAGGATAAGAAAAACACGCCTCCTTCGGTTTTTTTTTTTCTGGACCCAGCACCACTCTTATCTGCTTGCGGTTCTTGAAGGGATCCACTTGCCACCATCGAACAAGCATCACAACGGTTCCGCCGCAATCCACACACCAAACTCAATCAATCAGTACCTCGCTGCCCTTTTCACACGCCCACTCTTTTTTTTTTTTTCATCACTTTCACCACACTTTCTACCATTCCGGCTTGGTTCACCCTGCGCGCGGTTGTACCTGGCAGTCTCTTCCCCTCCAAGGAAAAAATCGAATAGTGAGGGCACAAGGGAAGAAAAAAATAAAAAGGATCAAGACCCATTTCTCCACTCTTAAACCCTCCCCAAAACATACCACACCTCTCAAGAGGGACCTGCACTTCGAGCCTCATCCACCTTCTACGGAACGTCGCCATCTGCTTACTCCCTTCTTTCGCGTGGGCCTCGCACCGTTCTCTTCCACTTCTATCTAGATTCGGATCTTTCTATTCGAATCTCTCCACTTGAGGCGCTTCGACATCTTTCGTTGCTCTCAGCATCACGGTTCTAACACGCTCGCTATCCTGGTCGAGCATCGTCCCATCCTACCTCAAATTCTTAGAGACGCGTCTCGCGGAAGAATATGGACGGTTCTCAATATCCGACAAATGGTATAAACGGGACATCCGGGGCACAGACATATCCTTCTCCTACAGCCATCTCTCCCAACCAGCTTCAGACGGGATCGCCTCTTCCTCAGACTCTGCCGCCTCTGCAACCTCCAACTACCGTAATGCAGCCTCTCTATGGTAGCCATCCGCACACGCCGCGAACAGCGCCTGGCACTCCCAACACGCCAAACTCGGCCACGAACTTGCCAAGCTACCAGAACACGTCGCAGCCTGCGCCGCGACCTGGAGTCTACTCCATGGCTCAGAATCCCTATCCTCCCAACCAGGGTTATGGCACTTCCGCTCCCATGATGCCGCAGACGACCACCGCTGCTTCTCATCCGCAGCCTATTGCTCCTGCTCCCATTGGTGGCCGAGCTCCTCCCGTCCTTCGCCCAATGCCCCCCGGTGGCCTCATGGCCCAGCCTGGAGTGTCTTCTCCCTACGGCTCTGGCTCCTTGATGCAGCCTAACAATGTTCTACAGGAGGGCGAACAACCTACGCATGTTGTCGGTTCTCAGGGTCGTCGCGGAATTTTGCCCAGTGCTCCCGGTCGCCCAGCCGCTCCCACCGTTGGCAATGGTGCGAAAAGCAACATCATTCCCGTCAAGGACGCTGACGGCAAATTCCCGTGCCCTCACTGCACTAAGACCTACCTCCACGCAAAGCACTTGAAGCGCCATCTCCTTCGCCGTAAGTCTCTTGCTATCTACCCAATTCCTCCCTGAGCAAGTCCAATCACGACCTGGATTTGGCGCAATTTGAGCGCGTACTGATTATTGACTCTTTAGACACTGGCGACCGTCCTTATATGTGTGTGCTTTGCCGTGATACGTTTTCTCGAAGTGACATTTTGAAGCGCCACTTCCAAAAGTGCTCCATCCGTCGTGGAAATCCCACCGGAGCGAGCCATCTGTCCCACCCCCAAGCTCACGTTAAGAAGAATGCTCAGGCACAGAAGGCTGCCGGCCTCGGTAACGAGGGGGATATGCAACACCTGAACGGTTTGAACAACATGTCCGCTGACGGCATGGTTCATCCCTTTGGCATGGTTCCCGTCTCTGACGGCATGAACAACATGGCTGGTGACCACCAGAATCACCTTTCGCGCTCCAGCAGCCACGGTGGCCATCAAGACCGGAATAACATGGCCCCCAGCATGGGAGCTCCTCAGCCCTATGGCGCGAATGTTTCTAACTCCATGAACAACCAGCAGATGCCAAGCTACAGCATGCCCCCGGGTCGGAACGGAATGCCCATGTATGGTGGATCTAACGGGAACCAACAATCTGGCCTCGATTGGTCTCAGATGTTCCAGGCTGGTGCGCATCAACCTCTCAACAACAATCTCTTTCATTCCCCTAATCGTGGACAGACGCAGATCGCAACCAAAACCGGGCCTAATCACGATTCGGGGGCGACGAATTGCAGCTCCAGCGATCCCATCCGCTACTCTTTGTGGGGCATACCGACGAATATCCAAAACTCCTATTCTCAACTCTCTAACCAGATCCTCAACTTCCTATACCCCCCGAACGAGGCAATTGATCCCACTCTGACGGGCATGAACCTCTACTTCTCTCCCGAAAATACTAAAGACTTTGTGGACCAGTACATTCACTTCCATCGGCACATCCCCATCGTCCACCCGAGCACGTTGCGAATAACCGAAGCACACCCTGGCTTGACCGCGTCTATGTGCTGTATTGGCGCTTGCTACTCAAAACGAGTCGTGCTGTCTGATGTGCAGGAGATGATGGACGCTCTTTGGACGGCCATGGAACGTGATTGTCGCATACTATCCAGGGACAGTTTGCATGACGCTGATGTTGCTGAATTCACCGAATCGAGGGTTGAAGAGCTCCAGGCAGTGCTATTGACTAGCATACTTCATCTCGTAAACGGAACGGCGCAACAGCGGCAGCGTGCGTTGCAGGTCTCACCAATGATGGCGGCACAGGCGCGTCGCTTGGGTTTGTTAGGCTTGTCGGGCGACCCATCAGTATACTCCGTACTCCACCATTCGAAAACTAGTGCACTGGACACCCAAGTCGACCAGTTTGACTGGGCAACCTGGGTCAGCCAAGAGATGCGCATCCGACTTATGCACGCTCTTTTTGCTTACGATACAATGGTGGAGCTTCTCTCTTCAATGCCAGCGCAATATGATCCATCCGAGGTGCATATTCCTTTGCCTTGCGGTGACGCCGCGTGGCATGCTGCCAATGCCGAGAACTGCATCTCAGCCCTAGGACTCACGCATGATGGCCCCGCCGAACCGAGTAGCGCTCACGGTGCCCGACGTGCTTCGCAACCCGAATTGCATTTGGCTCGTCAAGTGCTTCTTGACAGTGGAGTTGACATAAAGCCTGGTGTGACGAATATTTTGGGCGATGCCATACTCGGGTTGGTCATGATTGCCACTATTCGTTTGGCACAAAGGTTTGGTACGGTCAACCATTCACACGTCGAGATTGATTCACTTGGTCTAGACTGGGTTACTCCCTGTCATGACCGGAAAGAAATCAGTCATACAGAAGCGCCTGCCTCACTCGACCCGGAGATCTGTTCCATGCTGCTTCAAGCAACGGACAAAGCGAAGAGGAGCTGGGATGAAGTCAAACAGCGTACGGGCGTCTCTGACGAGAAAAATAATTCGGTCATACGCAATGGTGAGGCGCTGGGTGCAATTGCGCGGTGTGCTCTACTGCGCCCTGGACTCTCCCCCATCGAAGCATCTGATGAGGTATTGGCCACTTGCAAGGTGCTGAGAGCTCTATGCGCCCAATTATCAACAGATAAAGTCGACAACGGAGAGGGCTTGAATCAAACACGGGAAGCCGAGGAGTCATCTGGTCAAAAGGAGTACAGCTTGGATTTATTAACGATATTCGGACCAGCCCCACATGAGTTGGACAATTCTGGAACTGCTTGACGTCAACGTACCGAACTTCATGCAAAATTGTCATGGGCGGCAGTATGATACGACTCAACAAAAGCATTCAGGGTGGTGGTTTGCATTTGGAGGCGTTGAATTATTTGATTTTTTCCCTCTTTCTCGTTTTTGGCTTTCATATTTTTCTTGTTCATGGGATTTCTTTGTCGTCCCTTGCCTGGGACTTCGGCATCTGGGGAATTTTTTACTCGGTGATGGACGTGCTGGTCGCACGTGTAATCGTTGTACCAAAGGGCTTTTACTTCCCAAAACACCAGTGGCTGTTCCCTAGCTGTGCAGAATGCATTGCTTACTCGTTTTGTCGATTTTCTGAAAGGATAGACTGAGATCTGGGAGTTGTTCCTGCATTACTAGACTTCGCTCAAGATAGAAAGGGAGGTCGGTCGGCTACTTTGGTTTTCGGTGGGCCAATGACGGCTCTTATGGCTTGGACTGATCAATGATGTTTTTACTGCGCTACACCGGCCACCAGCGCTGGTGTTGTGACAGCTCTGCACGAAGGGTGGTTTGGTGGTAGAAAACTCGTGTTTATGTGTTGTTCAGTACAGTACGGTTTATATGTTAGACTGGTGCAATGATCAATGATCATTGATGAGAATTTGGGCTCGGCGATTCCTGTGACTTTGTCTATATTATTGTGTAAAACACCAAGTTCGACGTCATGCGAATCGTCCTCAATTACCTACCTAGGAATGTCGACAAAGGTTAGATGGAGCCTTCAGGCTGGGGGTTTGGTAAGCAAGTAAATGGTTGAAGTCACGTATAATTAGACCCGGAGATGCCATTCAGCCTATGCAAAAGACTGCTTCGTTTATCAAACGGCGGTAAAGGGTTGCAGCCCGCGAGCTAGTATTACAATGATGTTTTATACAGTGAAAAGGCGCGAAGCCAAGAACGAAGCCTCCTGCTCCTATGACTTGGTGTTGGATTGGTCCACGGTAGTAACCTTGGGTGCCCACTTCCACAGCTCCTCTTTGTCCTTCTCTGAAGGGGTGTAACCGAACTTTTCTTCTGCCTGGTCAGAGAGATAGAGACCAACGACGCCCCATGCGATGACCCCCAAACCAACACCCATGCGGGTCTTGGGAGAAAGATTCTTGTATGCTCTGGAGTGAGGTTGATCAGCAGCGGAACTTGGATTCAGGGCGTAAGGGACCATTATACGATAGTCTCAGGTGAGTCAATAGTCCGCGACACGTAAAAGAACGACCCTTGCTGGTGGGATGGCTTACTTCAACATTGTCGGATCAAGGTTGGCGGGTTTGGGGAGGCTCGGTCTGATGCACGCCCTGGCAGGCTGGCGGTGAAGCTGAGGTTCCTGCTGTGCGAAGCGGTAACAGGCAATCGCACTTATTCTGGCCCATGCAGATCGAACCGTAGACCTGAGTGGCCGGTTGGGTGAAGGTTGGGCGCGGTGGTTGCAGGTTGTGGGTTTTTTTAGTTTGATCTTCGTGGAGCGTAGCTAGTTTGAATATTGAAGGCGGCAGGCAGGCAGAGCCAGAAGTGGGTCCTAGTACGGAGTATGCCAGACCAGTTGACCTCATCTGTTGCTTGTTGCCCTCCCCCGCCATGCTTATCCTTATTGTCCACTGTAAGGATGCGAAACTATGCGCCCATGGATATCATGTTCTTTATCTTCTGATGTGAAGAGGCTTCAAAGGCAGCTGTCTCTTGAAAATACTTTTCGCTCCCTCTTCGGACCGATTCGTAAGACGCGTGCTGTATACTTCCTGCTACACAACCATTGGCGATGGAAGACAGCAAAGCTTTAGCCTTGGAGCAGCTACCCGTTGAGCTAGTCTCCGGGATCGCAAATCACCTTGCCTTGGAAGATTTCAAGAATTTTCGCTTGTCATGTCGTCGAGTAAGCCTCTCAACAAGGCGATTACTCGCCGCGGAAAGCTTCACGGGCCTACTCTGGCGACAAGATGCTTTACTCCTGAACGAGCTGTCTCAAATTTCCGAGTGTGCCAGGGTGATACGTTCCATGACGTTCAATTTTGCTCGCATAAATGAGTACAAAGCGTTTCACGAGTCGTTCAGTCATCATTATCTCATAGAACCGGAGTTGCGCTCAGAAATGCTCCATGACAAGTGGGAGCAGTATTTTCAGACCCAGAGAAAGATGAAGGCCATTGGCAAATTTCGACTTGATCTACTTCAAGATGCCATAAAGAGGTTACTTGCTCTGAATACAGTGACTCTGACGTGGACCAGATGTCCGTGGGAAGAGGACGGGGAAGCACACAGGGTGTTTAATGCTGATGTTTCTATTCGGATGGCCAAGAATGACGAAATTCGCATCATACAGCATGGTGTGTTATCGGAACTTGCAGCAGCGCATATGCCGCTACAGGCCTTGAGCTTGGAGCCTCTTCGTCGATATGTGAGCCCGGTTACCGATCAGGCACAGGGCGCTTCGCTGTACAAAGATCTGCGCCGGCTAGGTATCGTCTTGGATCGTAGCCTGGATGGACGTGTGCACGATGAACTGACGAGGCTTTTACAACACACAAATCTCAAGGACCTTATAGAATTGCGCCTTGAATTTCTACCATGGGTTCGCGTCCATCCGGAGCCGACGTTTCTAACCCTTGCTCTCATTCCACATCTTCAAGTTTTGGAGCTGATCCGTCCAGAGATTGGCTTGTCGTGCCTGGCCAGTTTCTTGAGCCGCCATGGAAAAACGCTGATGAAGCTTGAGCTCATAGGCATAAAGGGGATCCAACAAACGCACGAAGCTGATGGCGAGAGTGGTTCATCTCTTTCCGACGATGAATCACCAGCAATAAGTGGAGACGATGAAAGCAGAACAACATGGGAGGACGTTTTTGAAACCATCCACGATACGTGCACGAATTTGGAGACAGTCAAGATATCTGACTTATTCGCCGATCCTATAGGTGGAGGGCAACTGTTATTCTATCAGGCTTTGGAGGATATCGATCTTGAGAATATCCCGAGCATAGTGAAATTGGCTCCGGCGAAGCGGATTGAGATGTATCTGTTAGGAAAAGGGGACATGCCGGCGCTGGAATTCCCGACATCTGAAATGTTGCACGAGGTGTTGCTTTGATGATACCAAGACATGAGGGCATATGTCAGAAATGATAATACTTTACGACAATATGTACCATCGCTCTGTCAACCCAGCCTCGGAGATATGTCAAATGCCCCACCGATGGAGAGTTCACGTCATCGTTCCGATGGTGCTGGATGTGGCTTGCGTTGGCCAATATTCCGCACAAGTGCTTATATCCCCAGACTACACAACATAAATAAGCATAGCTCGGGCGCTTGTACTTATGTCAGACGCTGGATACTGCAAAGCTGCCTCGGCAGAAGCGGGGTGTCAGCGATTAACAAGATCTGAACTATGAGAACTAATTGACAATGGGCTTATTTAAGAGATGATTAATTGCACGACAGTCGGATGTTGGGAAATATCCGCATCTCGAGCAAGGGCTGAATCGAGCGGGCAGTGGGTGGTCACTGATTTGGCTTCCGGCGACATCAAAACCAGCTTAAGTTGATCAATTGAAAGATACATCCGCATGCCGCGATGCCTCGACAAAACCCTCTTGGGCCCAATCTGGCCGCAAAGCGCATGACACAGCCCTTCACTGCGTGGGACATTATCCGGCCTCACGTCGATGCACCCGGTGGCCCGTGGACATGGACGCACTATGGAATCTATATTCCTCACTTGCCTGAACCTTTCAAGTACCTCAATGTGCTGGTATTATCTGGAGATGTCGACCTCACCATCTTTAAGCACCCGAGATTCATGCCTAATGGCGTTCGGCCCGCCGTCAAAGACGGACAACGCCTCACCACCGTCATGAGCAGCACGGCTGCAAGGGGACACCATTTCGATAAGGGATATGATTCTGCCGCAAACTGCGAGATGCCAGCGTCGGGATCTCTCCTGCGATGGAGCGACGACTTCTCAATGAGCTTCGACTACGAGCAGCGAACTGCCATCGTGGACGCATCCTTCCCCAAGACCCAGGACAATAACCCCTGGAGTTACAACCTCCATCTGACGTTCGGCGAGATCGCAGTATGGTTCATATCAACACCCTACTATGACCATTTGTCTCTCCCGGTCCACGGAACTCTTGCCATCAACGGCACCAAGCTGCCCATCTCAGGCGCCCTTGAGTTCGCCCGGTGCAAACCCGCCCCCGTCCCACGCGAAACGCACATCGCCATGGCAGAATCCACGAGATACTTTGTGTACAACGTCGTGGCCCTCCCTGAGAAGAATCTTCAGATCCTCTGGGGAGAAATGCGAAATGCCCTGACGCCGCCTCGTAAATTCGTTCATATCAGGCGCGTACCAGACGGCAAGGTCCTGGAGTCATTTACCACGGAATTGCAAGTTGATCTTCTGGAAGCACGCATTGCAAAGAGCCCTCTCGGCCAGGAGACGAGATTACCGCGTGTTTTCAGAGCCAGTGTGGATGTTGAGGGTGAAAGAGTACTGGAGATCCACGGAATTGTTGATACGGATGTTCGCGATGGAGCGGGAGGCGGTTATGTTGCTGGGTATTCGGCCGTGGTGAGGTATAGGGGGCTTGAGGGGAGGGGATCTGAGATGTTTGAGTGGGTGGACTTGGAGAAAGAGAAAGGCGGCGCCAGATTGTGAGTGTCTTGAGTGTGCGTTTCGTTTGAGTGAGAGGTCGAGGCTGCCTCGGAGTTCTAGGACATACGTGGTATTGACTTGTGTGGAATCGGACTTGGGAGTAAGATCTTGATTGATTACATTGGGGACTTCTATTTGTCATGTATTTCAAGTTGATAACTTACATAGAACTTTGGTGGTTCTGTCCCCATGATGGATTATGTTGGGGCTGGGATATACACGAAAATGACTATCATAAACCATCTTGTAAACTTGACGTATCCTTTTGATCTGGCGCACACGAACCCGAGATTTCGCGACTAGATGATATCTTGTTGTGGCCAAACGAAGTGATCTATTCGAATACATCAAAGCCATGATGCCGCCTCAATTACCAACTTCACCTGCAGAGTAAGAGTTTGATTGTAATATGGTACACAGCCACAGTCCTCTTTTGTAACGGAGGCGGTCACGGAGGTCTGCCACAACGGGCATCTGTTTCGATATTTCGATCTTTATCAGAATGAAACGTGGACAGCCTAGAGAATCCAAACGGTTAGGGTGGTGGCCCGGGTTATGGCCACGTCAGGATAGTTACATAGACTGAAGTCCATTTCTCCATCTGTGTCTTTATCTCGATTCCCTCAGGGCAGGTTTTCTGGTATGAGAAACCAGTCTTCATTCTTACTTTACTTGTATCAATTGATCAGTTCTGCAGATTTCATTTCAAAAACGAGCAGTTACATTCCCGATGCTCTTTTAGCCACCACTCGTACACTATTGTAACATGCACATGTTTCGCGACAAGCCAAGGAAATTTAAAGGAAACGACAAACGCAAGTAATGCTCCGTGGAGTTGATTAAGCGGCACTGCAGCTCAAGTTTCGCGATGCCCCGAACTGCGGCACATCTCGTTACAGCCTCAATACCTGGGGTAAACCTGGATCGAGCAGGGGAAGAAACACGAATTCTCGGCGTACGGATGACCAGAAGGGGTGGGGACAAATCGTGTCATCAGAATCATCAATTGGCTCAAAAAGCAAGTACGCGACGCTTTGTCGAGAGCGGGTGCAGAAGGGGAGGGACGGATCGCAAGTCCAGCACCCATGGTATTGCATATTCACAAATACTCGTGGCCATGATTTTGCTTTTTGATGGAGCGGGACGGGCATGGACGCTACTGGCTAGTCAGGAACTCAACGATCTGGTCCACCATCATTGAGGATCCTTCTTCGTCGTTTTTGAGCGGTGATCGGGACAAAAAACAGATTCTTCCTCACGGCGGCGCACCTGCATCAGCATCGAGTCCGCCCCCAAAAAAGTAGTGCGCATCTTTAGTCATTCGAAAAAGAAGAGTGTAGTAAAATAACAGAATACTCCTCGCGTCCACTTTTCCAGGGGTAATTGCGCCGTACAGGGATGCGGACTCGCCGGAGGCGCCTGATGTATCATGCCTGACGAGCGCCATGTCGAAGCTTGCAAAAACCTTGAGCTTCAATAGCGAGCGAAGGAGGACCCTTAGATCTCCATCTAAATCATCGTCGGATTATGCTCATGCCAGATTGGAGTGGGCCTGCTGTGGAGGCGGAGGTTGGCTAGCTTGTCTGAGTTTGTCAAGAATTGCAGAGAAATACTGTACAGTACTTACAATACCTCAGGCGTGAAAGAGGTTTGATTCGATGCTTGAGATTTGTTCTTTGGAAGAGTGAATGCTGGCGGCGCTCGCTGGGAGGACTGCGTGTCCCGAGGCGTCGTTTAAAGCTGTTTGAATTGTCGCGGATTGTGTACAGGACTACTATTTTGGCCCAGGGCTCTGCCTAGTCCTGTTGCTCAGAAAAGTTTCTGTGTTTAAAGGCATATTTTGATTTGGTGTCTCAAATCAACACATAAATATCGATCCGGCGTGCTCGAAAAGATATTTGTTAATATCTGGATACTTGAACTAGCCTCACAATCGAATACGTTCCCTGACCGAATAGTGGTGAAGTTCGAAGCACCTTCATGAACCTAAGGGCATTGACGGTGCCATCGTTGCTCAGTATCAATAGCGTCCTCCATCAACATTGTGAATGTGTTGGCTGCAACACATGCGCGCGCGAAGGAAAGGGCAAAAAAAGGCGATAACAGAAATCAAATGATCCGCAGGCAAGGATCCAATGATGTACGTAGTTCATTCTTCCCAGCCCGCCCGATCGATACCATGCGAACCCAGGCAAGATTTCCCCCTGATATCTGAACATCCCTGCCAGATCATCTCCCCCCCTGTTATTTCCCTGGAAAATTGGACAGCAGTGAAAATCTACTGCCAAGGCTATGCGACCAGTGCACGGAATACAGTTGGGCCCAAAGCGAAAAAGAACACAATAGCGTTCCTCCTGCAGGAAAGGAAATGAGGTGATCGTCACGATGGGGAGGCCCGCGTTCTGGTTGAGCGAAAATAGAAAAAGCAAAGACACGCCAGCGTAAACGCGTTAGCAAGCTCGAGGCTATCCTGACGTACTGTACTGCGTAGGAGAGGACGTGTTTTTGCCTTTTCCTCTCGTCACTCGAGTCTTGCAAGATGTGTTGGTGTCCATAAGCAGCCAAGCCTCAGCGCTGTCTCTATGGTGTGCTTGTGAAGAGCAATCGCCGCATGTATGTCTCTCTTTAGTCCAGGGGTTAAGGTAATGATGGACCATTCGGGGCTTATCCACGGCCACCCTTGTCTAACATATCTGACCTTAGCGGCATCATGGGAGCTTAGATCGTCGGACGGCGAGACAGAAAAACAAAATTATTGCATTCCAAATGATCAGGCACAGGCCGGGAGTGGCAGCGCAATCTGTGTATTACAGATGATTCACGAGATCGTCGCAAAAAACAAAGACACGAAAGACGAGAAAAAACAAAAAAGAAAACATGGGCCGTCCCTTCGCATTCTTCTGTTGCCCCTGTAGGGGTCCTGTTCTGTTGGAGGAGAATCCCCATCATCGTCAGGATTCAGCAGCTGGACTGTTGTGGAGCAGAGCGAATGGGCCCTTGGGACTAAGCCACGCTTCTGCGCAAGAATGGGCTCATTGTTCCGAAAGGAGGATGATTGCTGCCATCTGACATTAAAATGCGCCGAGAATTTGGCTCGATTGTCGCCGTGCGATGCGGACGATCGTCCTCACCAATCCCCGTGTTTCATCCATGTGAGTGTGTCGAAGATCAATTGAGGTGAAAGCGAACTGATACTCCATGCAGTTATGGTGCGTCGAAGGGTCGGACTGCAATAAATTAGCTCCCGTATCGCCAACTAACTCAGCTAGTGGTTGTCGATCGATGGAGGCTTGCGATGGTCATTGTTGAGTGGGTGCGGGGAGAGAAAATGCCCATGTCTGCCTCAAACCATCAAGATTGTGGTTTGACGTAGTACGGCCCGGTTTGATGCCAGGACCGGGGACAGAGGCTACAGTACTGTACTGTACAGCAATAACTGATTGCTCCTTGCGCTGGCCCAATTTCAGCGATGAGGTGAGTTTCGTCGTTGTAAGTACAGCAACCAGCTTAATACATACTGTATGTATTGTCAACAAGCCTGGGCCACATCGCCTGCAGGGTCAACCCCAGTATGCCTCACGTTTTGCGTCATGACGGGATCACAAAGATGGACTGTTGAATGCAGCACGGGGCCAGTCGACTCCATCTCTCCTCCATAACAGTCCAACGTTCAGAACTGCATACAAGGCGGGAGTTCCACTGGATCCTGTTATTAGAATAAACTGGAGACATGGCAGACGCTTCCTCACACGTACATACATACAGGACAGTATAGTACAGTATGCATCGTCTATTTCTAGCACGCGGATGTTTGCGCGCGGGTTGATTCTGTTTGTGCTGTGAGTGACGGCGCATCGTTCTCTGCGCTGTACCAACGCAGGCGACGGCGCTAAACAGGAAATGACGGCTGGAAGAGGGCAATCGCATATTAGACATCGAGTCCAGTCTAGGGGTTGGAAGTTGGATGGGCTAACATGCATCGTACCTCGGAGCTGAAGGCTCGAATGGTTGGACTTGCAAAAGGAAGAAGCGCAAAAAGAAAGCGGCCAGCCACGGTGCTGCTCACACCGGCAATAGCGCCAAATGTCGTCGATTGGCAACCCCCGACCAGACGATGCTGTCAAATCATTTGAGAAGCGTGGCTGAAGCCTTCAGGATGGGGGCCCATGTCAAGCAGAGGAGGAGGAGCTGTCAGTGTTTGATGATGACGCAGTGCATGCAATACGAAGCCCAAGTATAGCCCAAGTTTGGGGAGTACGAGAGGCAGTAATACGGAGTACATACATACATGCGTCAACTGCATGTTGACGGCAATGCGCGGCCCACCAGCAAAGCAAGCCGCAGCAAGCAGCAGCAAGCAAAAACAGCACAGCCTGGTCGGGTTTGGTCTGGCACTCTGGGCTAGTACGTACCTACGTACATACTGTACTACTCCGTAATTACTAGACTCCGCACCTATGTATGTACATCCAGACCAGACAGCTGCGTTTGGCGGCCACGTTGGCTGTGCTCTGGGCGGTTTAGCGTCCGGTTCCACTGTTCAGTGTTGGGCGGTTCCAGGCCCACAGCCCCCCTAGCCAGCTGCCAAAGTAGGCATGCAAGAACCCGCTAAAGTGGCCCGGCCATGGCGCGGCCAACAGGGTTCCAGCGACCACCCCAGGCCAGCCTTGGGCCCATGTCCTGTCTGGTTTGGTCGTTGGCGCCCCCGACCGCGCCCACAGGTTTGGAAGAGCCGAAGCCCAATGCTGGTTCGGCAGACCTGGCACCCAGCACCGGGCATGGAACATGGCTAAGGCTCAGGCTATCAAGGCTGTCGCAGCAGAAGTGCCTGCCAGCCCGCCGTCTCGTCTCGCCTTGTATCAATCAAATGGCGCTCTGCGCCTCTCCTCCGCCATTGACTTTGATCTTGACTCTCTCATCCTCTCGCCATCAACCTTCCGCCGCCAACTTGGGCACTCCCCTTCAGAGACCAGGCTGCTTTGCTGGGTCTGCCTTTTGATCCCGCAACTCTTGCTCTCTGTCGTGTCTTCCCGGGCGAAAGCGGCGATGACCGACAGAGGCGCTTGGTCGCCCGTCATGCAGCGCGTCTCTGCCTTCCTGCCCTCCTGGGACAAGCGATCATCCAACCCAGGCCCCGTCAAACCGAACACAAACGGAGGAGGATTCTTCGGCTGGGCAGCCCGCAACAACAACAACAACAATGCAAATGCCAACACCTCCGGCGCCTCCAGCAATGCGTCTCCTCAGCTGGCCAAGTCTCTCGCTCGAATAAATGTTGCGGCTGCAAATGGAAGCAGAGTTCACCGCGAGGCCTTCTGGCCGTCCACTCTCGACATGGAAAGTCTGAAGGCTGCTCGAATTCTCAAATCATTTTGCTGTATGCGCAGTTCCCTCGTCGATCATCTGCAGTCATACCATCTTGGCTTCTGTGGCATATCCCCAACATTGGCACAAGGTGACTAACTCGTCCTCTCTACTAGCTGATGGCTTTCTGGCCCCCGTAGAAGGGGCGGCGCCTGTGCCGGCTCCCGATGCGACCTCGAATCCGACCTCGAACTCTACCCCGACCTCGACCTCGGAACCGCAGACTCCTGTCAGCGTGATGAAGAAGATTCCCAAGCGCATAATTCAGAACGCCGCAGGGATTGCCGTCTTCACCTGTATGAGGAGCGGATTGTGGATGACCGGCTCTGGCGGCTCTGGTATTCTTATCGCAAGGAAGTCGGATGGGACATGGTCACCACCTTCAGGCATTATGCTACATACCCCAACACTCAGCTTCATCATTGGTGTCGACGTTTATGATTGTGTACTCGTCGTGACCAATTTGGCGGCCCTAGAGTCAATCACCAGGCCCCGTGTTACTCTAGGAGAGGACGTTAGCTTGAACAATGGCCCAGCGACTACTTTGGACTCGGACGACATCAAATTGAACTGGAAGGACCTAGACAATACGGTCTTGGCTTATATGAAGGCTCGCGGACAACATCAAGCCGTCAATCTCCAGGGCTGCATACTCACGGAACGAGCCAACGAGAATGAAAGACTCTATGGCGCTGAAGTCACACAGATGAACATTCTGGCTGGCAATGTAGCACGTCACGTCGAGGAGACAAAGCCACTGTTCGAAGTTATCAAGCTTGCTGAGGGAAGGACCGACTACGACAAGGCCATAATCGAGTTAACAGCGGTAGAGCCAGCACCTGGCGATGCTATCATTGCAACACCAAAGTCCACTGCTTCATCACCTCGCCCATCGTTTGGTATCGTCAAGGCCGACGACCCAGACCCATTCGGCGTATTGGCATTGGAAATGGCTGGACTTGAGATTCGCGAAGCTGGCTCACGCTTGCGACCTGCCAGCAGCCAGTTCGATATTACGTCAAATCCGCGAAGTCCAACTCTATCAAAATTTGATCGTCAAAGCATGGACACTTTCGTCAGCAAGAGCAACAGGGCTAGCGTCAGGTCCGCGACTACGGTCAAGAGCCAGATGACTGATGCAGGCACGCAAACCGATGCCGGGACCCGCCAAACACCCGAGACTACACCCAGTCCTGGACAGAGCGAGGATGGCAGGGATAGGGCTTCGATTGATCGCACTCCCCATTCCAACGAGACAACTGGAGAGGTAGACTACACAGCGGTCGATCTCAGTCCTCTGAAGGATATTAGCCCTCACCACTCCGTCGCCTCGCTCCATCCCGGGCCACCAGCCATACCACCGCGCAGCCGACCTGTATCCTCAACCGCCCCATCTCTAACTGACAGGGCGGAGACCAAAGCCAAGACCGCGGCTGATGACAAAGAAGATGAACTTGAATACGACACCAACGACGCCGATGACGAAGATGACCTGGACGAGTCGGACGAAGAACCTGTGATATACGAGGTTGCCCAGGTCCAACCTACCAGAACGAGGGCTGTGGCCTCGAGAATGATCCACGCCAAAGGCAGCGTGGTTACCATTTCCAAGCGTATCCCACCCCCCTTACCCACGAGGAGCCCTGCCAGGAACTCGAGGTGCACCAAGAGCGATATTGGTGTAGAAGGCGCCATGGCTTTGAGCCCGTTGCGCCAGGCTTTCAGTGAGGCAGACCTTCGGTCCGAGGAGAAGATCCAAACCGACAATGCAGGAAGAAGCTCGGCCGTCATAGAGACGAGCAAATCTGCTGACCTCGTCGACCGAGCCGAGGTAGACAAATTACCGCGCCAACCCTCGCAGATAGAAGAGAGTGTTCAAGTCACGCCATCCATTGAGGCAGTGATGATGCCAGACGATGTACAACCCCGGTCAGATGCTCCTTCAATGGCCGCTCCCGCCGAAGAGACAATCAAGGCACACGCTGAGGTCACCATCGCCGCAAGCATTCCCTTGCCAGAAGACCTCAGCTCACGGCAAACGACCTCCAATGAAACCGAATCAGAGTATGGTTCCGTTGATGATAGAGCGACTGAGGATGAAGAGGTCTTCAAGACTCCCCAGGAGCCCATCGATAACTCAGATTCAACCGCTACAAGCAAAAAGCACACGTCTTCCATCTACACTGGACTCACGGAGGATCGCTGGAGTATCGATAGGTCGTCACTGACTACCCCAACATCTGAACGGCCAATGTCAGTGGCGGAATACACCACTGAAGAAGATACCCCAAAGAAGATGAGCAAGGAGGAGGAGTTGGCGGCGGTGACGAAACATCGTATCGAGGCCATTAAGAAGCCACTTGACATGCCATTAGAGACTTCCGTTGGATCCAGTTAGACGGAACGACCCGGGACAGATGAGACACAAAAACACCACGATACCATGACGGAGTACCTCTTTGAGACAAGAAGGCACTTGTTTGAACCACGAACTTAATTATGAACGATATGGGTCTGTAACTGGCGAACTTTCCGGGAATTTCCAAAACCAAACTAATCACAACAACAATACGGATTCATCTCCCTTCCTATATATACTTCTGTTGACGAAATGCTGTATTTATGATGGCATGGCTTCGATTCACCAGACTCGAAACTCTGTTATTCTTTTGGTGCAAGGCGTTTGGATGACTTTGTACGGCGTTGGGAGCCGAGAGGCGTATGACATGACGGGAGTTTCGAGGCATCATACAGCGTTCAGTCAAGCTGACATGCAATAATTTTTTTCTTTTTCGGTTTACATCCAATATGGGGGCTGATGATTGGAGCGACAATGAGTCCTCTGGGTAAGGGGGAATATAACACAGAGTACGAGAGCTGGATCCTGAGTAGACACACATAATTTACGGCATATGACGTAGCATTTCGACATTGAATTTGCTGAAATATAACTACAGCTATGCTCAATGACAAACATTCAGAAGTCTGAGTTGCCGCACTTTGATCCACTCAAAAGAAGTCGTGGTTGGTGATGCTTTATATGAAAGCCACTGCAACCAGTTGGAAAACTTCAGCCGAATAGCTTTCGCCGGAAGTGACATTCATTTTTCGGAAGTACCTCGTAACAGTTCTTCCCTTTCTATGATACAGGCAAAACCTGTCTAACCGTACATAATTAATACGTCTTATTGTGAATAACGAGGCGATCACGTGAGCCGCCAGGATTACCCCAGCCACACCTGCTTGTGGCCACGACCCGGTCAGTCACCAGCCGCAAGCCCAAGGCTACGTACGGATTCAGCAAGCCTTGTCGCCCATAGCTCGAGCAACACCAGTTCGCTGCACCCTTCGCGACGACACGAGAGCGCGCCCACGCAGCACTGCACTACTTAAACACTTTTCGCACCACACCACGCCGGCGCCAGCACCAACAAAAGCGCGCAGACAAGCCAATTCTCACTCGCATAGTGATCGTTCCCGAGTCTCTCGAAACGGGAGGGGGAATTGTTGCCCACCATGTCGAGTTCCACAGCCAAATGGCGCGAGGAACAGATCCTGATCATCTGCCCTGGCAGCAGGACTACCATGGCGCAGCTGGGCTGCACTGAATTGACGCCTCCAGCGCACAGAATTCCGACGCGGATGTTTAAAGACGGCGACGAGTGGCGACCCTACTACACATATAAGCGCACGAAAGTCGTCAATGGGATCGAAACAGAGGAATGGGTGGAGGATGTGGATAAAGACAAAGGCGCTGTCTGGCCGATCCAAGGTACGCTTGAAATGACCTTGTGCAGCCCTTGACTGCGACTTAAAACAGCTACAACCGACCTCAACTCGCAAACTGGAGTAGCGCGATGCTGACAATTCAACTTCCAACAGCGGGGAGAATCGTCCACATGGATGTCTTCCTGGCTTTTCTAGAACACGTTCATAGCTTGCTGACGACGACATACCACAACACCCCAATCATGTTGATGGCATCGCCCCAGTGGACGAGACCGGACTGCGAAGCCATTGCACAATACATCTTCGAGAAGACGCGCACGCCAGCACTTTGCATGATCCATAGCGGTATCGCGACCCAGTACGGCCTCAAGTGGCCCAACATGACTGTCATTGACATTGGCTACGAGAAGGTCGATGTCACAGCCATTCATGACGGCAGAGTCGTCAACCAGACCGACTTGGGCTCATCGGGCAGCGAAAAGCAGATCAGCGGAGGCGAAATCTTCACACAGCGTCTGATGAAGCTCCTTGAGAGCAAGAAGTTTACGCACGACATGGCAGAGCAGTTGAAGAAGAGCTCGATATGCGAGGTGCTACCATACGCACCTGGCGAGAAAGGTCTGGTCGAGCTTCCAAAGGAGAACGCATCGTCGGGAGCACCAGCAGGCGGACCTGCCCCTGTCGCAGATGTGAACAAACCCACCGAACCTGTGAAGCCCACCGATTTCAGCGGCGAGGAACCTGGCGAGAACGGAGATTCCAACAACAACAACAACAACGCTGAGGATGATGGCGTGCTGGATGTCGCAGCTATCGTGACGAGTGGTCAGACCAAGGAGTTCTTGGCTAAGAAGGAAGAAGAAAAGGAGAGGCGCAAGCCAGGACGAAAGTCCAAGGCCCAGCTGGAAGCCGAAGCTGCGGCAAACGCCAAGCCTGTGCGATTGCCCAACTCAAACAGGAAGTTGAACACATTTTACTACGAAGAGGTCATTCAGGAGCTGGTACCGCCCGAGCCCAAACAGAATGGCATAAATGGCGCTGCTGAAGCATCATCGGAGAAACCTCCATCAGAACAACAACCGGCTGCCGGCGCCGCAGCCGCAATGGAGGATACGCCCATGACGAACGATGCTGCGGCTCCTACGACTGCAGGAGATGCATCGGCTCCGCCTCAAGATAAGCCAGCTGAGCCTACTCCCGATACCTCTGCCGCACCGGCAGCACCAGCAGCCGCCACCACAGAAGCTCTGAAGCCAGACAACGTCATCCCCGATACGCCAGAGTACCGAGCCAAGCGGGTTCGTCGCGACATCGAAGTTGGCCTGGAGCGCTTCACATTCGCCGATCGCCACGAGATCGATCGTATCGTCACCGCCATCTACCGCACCGTCCAGGGCATCGACGACATGTACATGCGGCCGCAATGTTGGGACAACCTCGTCTTCGTTGGCAACGGTTCCCGCCTCCGCGGCCTCAAGGAGAACATCTTGCAGACCCTCAACGCCCGCCACCTCATCTCCCCTTCCACTGCTACCATGTTCACCTCGGAGCTGCCTTCTAACGTCGCGACCCCAACTGGCACCGGCTCCTTTACCGGCGTCCCTCACCAGCTTTCCACCAGCAGCGTGAATCCCCTCCTCCAGGCTGCCACAACAGCAAGCACCCTCGGCGTCGCAGCCGGGGGAACCGGCGCCGCAGCTACGCCCGCAGCGGGCTCAGACGCAGCAGGTCCCGCGGGCCACCACTTCCACAGCCAGACGCCCACGAGCATCAAGACTGCCACTCTGCCAACTTACCTGAGTGAGTGGTCCAAGAATGGTTTCGAGGAGGCCATGTTCCTGGGCGCCCAGGTCGCTGCGCGAATCGCATTCAGTCTACACTCCAATATGGATGCGCAAAGCATCGAGGCTCAGCGGCTGATGAGTCTGAGCAGAGTTGATTACAAGTATGTTTTTGTCCGCGGTTGAACGTTTATTTATATGGTACTAACGGTTTCATAGTGAGCTTGGTCCCAAGGCTATCAGGACGCATTCTATGCTGAGCTAAAAGATTGTGAAAATCGTGTTTATGGATTTTGTTTATGCTTATTAAAAGAAATGGTCTGGAGTTGGTGTTTTTCTGAGTTGGAATAGGAGGAGCTATGCCTTCGCGGAGCGATGTGGACGGGCTGGATTGTACGATAGCCAAATAGTAAATCTAGAGGTTTTTAACTTGATTTGTTGCCATTGAATCGCAGGGACAGACATGTGATCATTAACGACGTGTTTGAAATTCTGATGGACAAGGTGGGTAGATCTACGGCTTGCGTGTGATTATCTGATCTCGATGGGGATGTTAACATGCCGAACAAGAGGTTTCGAACGCGTTGAGACGACACAAAGAACACTGTGATGTGAGGAAGGCTGAATGTATTAGCTCATGCTCTGCAAGAAAAGTCCAATGGATGCTATACTACGACCAACGTGGAAGATTGTCCACATTGCCAATAAATGCTAGAGTAATTCCACAATGCCACTGTCTGGGATCCCATTTGCTTCCCAGACATGGCGCCTCTCAAACCATGTTGCTATGACTGCTGTACAATACCTACTAAACACAAAAAACAACATTCGAAATATTTCTGTGATAACTTGACACGTAGATGGTAGAAAACTGCATCTGAGGGGGAGGGTATAATCTGCACGCAATTGCCTCAAGAAAAAGACTGGTACCCTGTTTAGCCGGCTGCGTTGCGGGCCTCTGCTTCGAGAGCAGCCTTGTGCCAGTCTGTCTTGAGGAGGTAGATGTATTCGATGATGGAAACGCTATTGAGGCGGTTAGTTACGAAGTCCGGTCATGGAAGAACAAAGTAGAGGAGCCAACGTACATGACTAGACCAACCGTGATACCAGTCCATAAACCCTCGAGCTTCCAGTCCAGACCAAAAGCAAGGGCTATCGAGATGGGGAATGAGATGGCATAGTACGAAATCAAATTCGCCGGTCCGCCAATGGACTGTTTGCCAATTCCGCGGAGAAGGCCGTGGGCACCTGCGCTGAGACCATCAAAGACCTGCATGACGGCGACGAAGGGCAGAACACGCGCGACTGCCTTGATGACGCCTGGGTCGTTGGTAAAGAGCAGGGGGAGGTGGAAGCGGAGGGCGGAAAAGACTGTCAGGTTGAGGAGACCGATGATACAGGCTGCCACGAAAGTCTACACAAATTAGTGATTAGAAAGTAAGATAGTCGAGTAGGGTGGCGCTGTCAACCTACCACTTTTCCAGTGATTTTGGCAGCATCAACGAGACCTGTGCCCATGAGATTCGCGACTCGTGTAGATGAGGCGATGGACATGGGGAACGGAATCTGGTACGAAATGGAGGACAGAGTAACTAGCACACTCTGGGCGGCAAGATACTCCGTGCCGAATCGTCCAGCAAGGAGGGTCATGATCTCGAATGCAAGCCATTCGGCCTCCACCATGATCATTCCGGACAGGGCGAGTCGGATCATGACCCACCAGTTGGAGAAGATCCTCTTGCTGAAGCCTCCCCAGCATTGTTTGCCATCGATGAACATGACGTAGAGGAAGAGTAAGATGGGCAGCAGGGTTTCCGTGATGGCCACAGCGATGGGAGCACCAACGAATCCCAGTCCAATTCTCCATACCAGAAGCCAGTTGATGAAAATGTTGATGGGTGCAGCAATAATGAGAACGTATGTGGTTGCGCGGAAGAGACCCTGCGCCTGGGTGAATCGCTTTCCAACTTCGAAGAGGATGATTCCGGGAATGCTGAAGATCATGACTTTCAGATACAAGGCGGCGAGGCGGGCGGTCTCCGCATCGGGAACAACGTATATCAGAATATTTTCGGCGAATAGCCACAGAACTGCGACAGGCAGGGCCAGACACAGCAGGAAACATGCCATACGCTGGCACTGCAAGCCGACGAGGTGCTTGTGTCCGGATCCGTATGCCTGAGCGCAGAGCGTGTCGAGACTGGTGGCAAGTCCTTGGAAGGGTGCAAGACAGGTGATGGCCTGGGACATGTTGGCCAGAGATACGGCTCCCAGCTCGATTTTGCCAATCTTTCCAACGGCAAAGATACTAGCTACATTGATGGAGTACTGGAGGAAGAATGTGACGATGAGAGGCATGGAGTACGAAATGATGGTCTTTGTCTCGCGCTGCCACGTCGTCTGGAGACGGCGAGAGGCGATGGCTTCTTCCCATTGTTGGTCTAGCCGGCCATCGCAAGATCCAGAGGCAGTATCCGATCCCCCAGCATCCCCATTGAGCAAGGGGGAAGTCTCTGTGGGTGCTTCTTCAGCGGTTTCCTCCTCTTCGGCACCATCCCGCGGCAGCTTGGTGCTGAACAGTCGTCGATATAAACGAGAAGCAAAACCCTGCTTCTTCTGGCTCTGCGAGTGTTTTGGCGGTAATACATGGTTGTCTCGCAACAGGCTCCTCTCTGCGCATCGAGATTGCTTTCTTTCCAATGGCGTCAAAATAGGTTCATCAATGGGCTGTGCGTTGAAGACAGGTCGAGTGCCGCCATATGCAACACCGCTGGGTCGGCGATACATTCCATGGCCATGGGTTGGATGCTCTGCTTCATTGTGACCTTCAGCAACGGCTTGATCGTAGTCGTCGTCTGAGCATGCGGCTATGTCATCGGCGAGAAATTGCTCTGCCAGTGGCGAGCTGGATAGGTATCTTTGTTGAACAGAAGTCGAAAGCATGTCGCGCCCACGACCACCTGGTGAGCCGCTGATTTGCCTTCCGCCGGCCATGGTGAGGACTGATCAGTGAGATTCAAGGTTGCAGTCGCCAGTGACCAATGGGCGAGTATTCTCGAGCTTGGTGGTGAGAGAGGCCGATTTCTGGAAGCCAGTCGCTCGTGCTGCGTGATCGGCACGAATGATGACAGACTTGCAGCTGTGGTGTTACGAAAGGCTTCTGACAAACAGCAAGCAGGTTGTGAGCTACTCAGACACCCAGAAACGACATCTCACAGATGGATTCACTTCAGAGCATCCGGCAGACGGGCGAAGGAAAAGGTGGACGCAGGACCGAAAATGAAGGTGCAGAGGTGGTGCAATCTTGGTTCGGGCACAGGCAGGGCGAAAAAGCAACAGCAATTGGGCTCAGAGGCAGATGTTGTGTCTGAATCTGTCGGCGGGTGGGAACTCTGCTCTGCTGAGAAAAGTCGTCCAGCCTGGTCTGGTCTGGTCCAACAAGGCAATGTTAGTCACACCCCGTTGGCCCCGTCGTTCCGCAGTAGTCAGCGCCACTCGACCGAAGGAGAATGGACGCGTCTCAGTTTTCGCTGCATCCCAGTCAGTGTCATCGCGCCCTTGTATACCTACCGTAGGTATATTGATACGGAGCAGTAGTAGTCATATTACTGCATGTCAATTGTGCTGTGCCTGCTGTGACGACGCTGCGGATTAGAGTCGATACGCCTGACTGCCTTCTTTTTTTGCTCGCCAATTCTCTTCATCTATTTCTGTATTGGCATTTACTGGATCCGCTCAACTGGCACAATCAGAACTGTTGCGATACAGAACTGCCTCCATCCCCACAGCCATCGTCACCTGCCCAGCGTATCAGACACAATATAATGGCTGCAGCAGAAGGCAGATTTCGTGTCACGATTTCATTGATCCATTCGCGGTCAGATGCACCTGAAATTGGGACCTGATATCGACACAACAGCAGTTATTTCGTCTCAAATAGGCAAACTAAGCTGGGCTATACTGAGCATCTTAATGTCACGACTTGTTTTCTGTGATAACCTAGGTACCTCATTTTCTTCAACGCCCGCGTAGACATCACCCATCCGCTTCACCTTATGACCTTTTTCTTTCTTGTCCCCTTGATTGATGCAAATGGTGTCCAACCAGAGAATAAGTTCGGTATCGAACTGGCGTATCTGCTTTCTTGGCGGTTGTATCTATGTCAGGGATAGTGGTTGAATTGTGAAGATAAAACGCCCGGGAAGAGCCTCTTCTTCATTATGTTTTGTGGGCATGCTCCAATTCTCCTGAAATTTGTACTCACAGACACTCGCTGGAATTGCGACCACGGAGAGAAGGTCGTGTAAAATAGAATGCTGATCGCTTCATGAGGTCCAGCTACTCAGTCCGCCCACATATGACCATGACAATCTGGTTCCTTATAAGTCATTGAGGCAACCCAAGGTACCTCCTCTGCGCTGTATCGCTGTAAGGGCAGACTATAAGGTATTCGCAAGCCTATCGAGCATCCATCGACACCGCCTACACTGTCCGAGTGTCTTGGAAGATCAGATCGAAATGTCCCCACCATGGAGGCGTTCTCCTCAATCAGGTCCGGCCACAACAGAATTCCCAGTTCCCAGGAAGCTATACGTATTTCTTCCGTGGACTTTGCGGCTTCGCCCCATGCCTGCTTTGAGAGGTTAGCGGAAGTGAGCATAGCCCAGTCTAGTGTGTTATTTTCGTTGTAACGGATGCAAGTTTTGATATGCGGCGCAGCTCTGTTTCTCCCACTGTTGTGAACATCAACGTCCGAGGGAAGAGCTATTCTCAGGTTAGTGTTGCAAGCGGCCAGGATAGAAATCTGTATGCTTACCGACTCCATCCTCACTATCGTTCGCCCAATGGTAAAATATTGGTCGCAAGTAGTCAAGTTGCTGACGCTGTTGTGCAGACTGGATTCTGGTGTGAATGGATCCGCCAGATGCATAGCCATCGAGAGATCTCCTGATTTCATCTGCTGTAGGAAATACAACCTTAAACTTTGGTCGTTGCATGGCTTTCTTTTGACAACAAATAAGGGAATCAAACAGTGTCTTTTGAAGCCAAGCGTCCTTCCCTCCTAGGGTCGCAATAGAGGAGATCTGAACCACGATTTCCGAAATACCTTCGAGACATGGTATAGCCTTGAGATATCTCTTCATTGCAGACCAACCAAACGGAGTGCATGACAGGTCGTTCGCATCGTGTTTCCCAGGCACGCTTGCTATCAATGCTGCCTTCACGGGTGTGAAGTCGTAGTTGCTGAGTTTGTCCGCAAGAGGTCCACAGACCAAGCCCCGGCGGTCGTACGATTTCAAATACTTGACCAAATCAGCCTTGAATCGATCACCACTGCCAACTTCTAGATTCTCATAGATAGGCACGGATCTGGTGCCTTGACCAAGCCTTGATAGACATGGAGACCTCCAGACTGCATTGGTCATATTTGTCCAATCCTTAGAAATCATATTTGCTGTGTGTATGACAATTTCTGCAGTATCGTCATGACGAAACAAAACCATCATTTTTGAGTGATGGGTCCCAAACATTTCGGGCATAGGCGCTACGTGAAGCTTGACGTTTTTGTGTGCGGATGCATCCATCTGTTTTCCATGTCAGGCATGCGAATGTCTACAATAGCTTTCAGCAGTGAACTCACCTCTAGTGCCAACTTGTTCGGATCCTCCCTCTTCCAGAATCCGTGGATAACATGGACTTCAACAAGGTGCCTTGTGTCGGGGTCAAAGGCGTCCATCAAGAAACTAATGTCGTGCAGATAGTTGAATTCCCAGCATTCGCTGATGAGAGGGTCTCCGAGAATGTCTTTGAGAGTTACAGTATCTTTATTTAGGTCCTCAGGGAGGTCCCTTATCCAGGTCAATTGCCAAGGAGACTTGTGGTGGCGAGTTTCCATACGTCTAGTCTTCCGCGGAGGGCTGATCGGCATGGATAGTGATCTAGGTCGGTCGTCTCTCCCGAAAACATCTTCCAGTTGACGCTTTTTCGGCGGTTCCATGATGGTTAAAGCGGCGTATAATGGTGAAAAGAGAAGAAGAGTGGTTGTACCAGAAGCCTCACTAAAGTTTTATGTGTCAAGATACCATCTACTCGGTGCTCCAAGGTTGCTGTTAATGATGACTTGGGCATAAGTTCTTTCCGAGCTGGATGCACCCTCGGTTCGAATCTCCCAGTCAAGCTGTGATTGTACACATTATGCTTCTGCTGGTCCGTTCTTGTAGCCTATGAGTAGCCACAATGCGGCCAAAATGGTTCTTCGAGTTATGCAATGCAAGAGATGTCCGAATCATCGACGCAGGATCACTAGAGAAATCAGTCCATGTGCCAACGCATAATTTGTTTATATCAGTAACTAGTTTAGAACAATGAGGGCTGTAGCCGGTAGGCTGCTCTCGCAACATGCATGGGATGTGGCGGTGCCAGAGTCGGGTTGAAGTCCCACCCACGGGAACCGCCTCAGCCACAGCATGGCTGGTTCGGGGAGATGTGTGGCGCCGCGCAGCATTTCTCTTTGTCTCGACAGTCTCTCCTGGCTCGTGGTCGTCTGTCAGTCTGTCCCCTTCCCGTCCTCTCGAAGCCTCGCCGCGCCAACGATCGTCTGATCCAACAACTTCATCCAGGCGGCATCGGGGTTACGCTGGACGCGATCCTACCTCGGCGGCTATCACTCATTCCTATGTCACTGCGGCAGTTTTGTTGCTCTGCATAATCAACGATCGAACCACCCACCACGCACACCTCTCCTCCGTGTCTCTCCTGTCCGACTCAACTTGAACCCAACTTCATGTCCCAGGACATTTCACAGTCTATCGCTAACATCATTTCGCCTACGACATTCTATTGACGTGCATTCAAGTTTCCTTCGGTCGAACCTCCGCTCTTCTACTCTCTGACTTCACTGCGGTAATCATTCGATTTAAGCAAGATAGCACCGCGCCTCCTAAGGTGCCCCGGTCGCACCCATGAGACTCAGCGTTTTGTCCCTGCTGGCCAGCGTATTGGCTTTGGTCAGTTCAGAACCTCTAGGGGACTCCGATTCTGAGAAGAGCGCTTCCAAAGGCACTACCTTCAACTCCAAATCCGTTCCACCCCTGCTTGAGTTGACACCGGCGAATTGGAAAGATGAGGTCAACAAAACTAAATGGCTATTGGTGAAACACTATAGGTAGGATAGCACTTCTTTCATATCTTTGACTCATATACTGACCAAAAGCAAAATAGTCCATACTGCGGGCACTGCCAGGCTTTTGCGCCTACGTTTCAAACCTTGTACGAGTTCTACACCACATCCAAAACCAAAGACGACTCAAGCTTCGAGAAGTACTACGATTTTCGCTTTGGTATGCTGGACTGTACCATGCATGGAGACCTCTGCAGCGAACATGATGTGATGTCATTCCCCACGACCATTCTTTACGAAAATGGACAAATGTTCGACCAAGTCCTCGGTGCCAAAAACATTATGATTGTGAGCGAGGTGATTGAAAAGGGTCTCGAAAAGGAGAGGCCCGGTTCACGGCCGACGACGGTCGAGTTGCCCGAGCCTGGTGACAAAGAATTTCCCAAATCTGATGCATCAAAACCTACTGGAGATTCTCCTGCCAAAAAGGACGTCAAGCCTAGTGAGGATTCGAAAGAAAAGGCTGCCAAGAAAAGCGCCGACGAGGAGCTTTCTGACAAGCCATTCAGAAACGGCTGGAAAGTTCCTACTGCGGGGGAGTTGGAGAAGGAGCGAAATCCAAAAAAGCCTGCCGTTACACCAAATACGAAAGGCGTTTCCGTTGATTTGACTACCGAAAATTTTCAGAAGCTGGTCACGCAGACCCAAGATGCATGGTTCATCAAGTTCTATGCCCCCCCGTGTCATCATTGCCAGGCCATGGGACCTACTTGGCAACAGCTCGCGAAAACAATGCGAGGCAAGCTGAACATTGGTGAGGTCAATTGTGACAAAGAAGCCCGATTGTGTAAGGACGTCCATGCTACAGCATACCCGACAATCATCTTCTTCAAAGGGGGTGAGAGGGCCGACTACACTGGACTGCGAGGGCTGGGCGATTTCGTGCAGTTTGCCGACAAGGCTGTTGATCTGGCAAGCGGAGTGTCCGATGTCAATGCAACGTCCTTTAAGGCACTTGAGGAAAAGGAAGACGTCATCTTCGTCTATTTCTATGACCACGCAACAACTAGTGAGGACTTCAGAGCGTTGGAAAGGATTCCCTTGAGCCTCATCGGCCATGCCAAGCTTGTCAAAACGAATGATCCCAAGCTTTATGAGCGCTTCAAGATTACGACGTGGCCACGATTGTTGGTTTCGCGTGAAGGCAGACCTACATATTATCCTCCGATTACACCCGACGAGATGCGCGATAAGAACGCCGTCTTGGATTGGATGAGATCTGTATGGCTGCCGCTGGTGCCCGAGGTGAATCCATCCAATGCTCGCCAGATTTTCAACGGCAAGATTGTGGTACTGGGAATCCTGAGCCATGTGGACAAAGATGCTTTCTCCGGATCTCTTCGCGAGATGAAGAGTGCTGCGAATGAATGGATGGACAGGCAAATTCAAGAGTTCCAACTTGAACGTAAGAAGCTGAGAGACTCCAAACAAATGAGAATTGAGGAAGCCGAGGATCGTGGCGACCAGCGTGTGTTGCGGGCAGCCAAGGCAATCCGAATTGACATGAACAACTCTGGTCGCAAGGAAGTCGGTTTTGCTTGGGTCGACGGGGAGTATTGGCAACGTTGGATTCGTCAAACATATGGTATTGATGTCAAAGATGGAGAGAAGATCATCATCAACGATGAAGATGTAAGTCGCCGAAGCCTACACTACTCCCGTTGTTCAACTCGAGGAGAACTGCGCATGAACTAACTGAGCTGCCAGAACCGTCGATACTGGGACCAGACAGTGACTGGCAACTACATCATGGTCAGCCGCACATCAATCATGGAGACACTGGACAAGATTGTGTATGGGTCTCATGTCATCAAGTACAAGCTTACCGTGTCCACAATCGAGAAGATCTTCTTCGACATCAAAACCGCCTTTGTCGAGCATCCCTACTTGTCTATGGGCTGCGTCCTTGGTGTGGCCTTTGGTGCCTTCTCATGGCTTCGTGGTCGGTCTCGCAGACGTGGTGGCCATTTCAGACTTGACGACACCATGGGAATCAAGGATCTCAAGGAGGGCCTCCTGGGAATGAATGGGAACCAAAACACCAAAGCTGACTAACCACAGTACCGCGTCAGCTTGCGTGGACTACTACTTGCCATTTTCTCATTTTATTTTGTTTTGGAAAGCAATTCATTTTGCAACGACGTCATATCTCAGGAGTTTCAATGTTGTCGGAAGAACCAGCAGCGCAAGAGAAGGACTTGGCCAGGATCACGCGCGTATAAGTCAAGCGGCAAGCCATATCGCTTCGTGGGCAGGCGCGTCGTCGTGAAGCCTTCTGAGAGCATCCAACATGGATGATGTAGCTTTGGACAGCCAAATAGTCACTCGAAGGGGTAGCTTCTACTTTGGCGTTTGCTGCAGTTACTTGGGCCAGCTCTCTCTAACGAGCACGTTCGAGTGGACACGGCGTTTTGGGATTACTGGGTTGGTTCGTTTATGTACAGTATAACAAAGCCTAATAGAATCGTGATGAAAGCGTCCGTTTCGAATGATGTTGTCCAGGTCCAGTCAGCCGCCAAATACAAGCAAGATCAGGGACTGTCGAACTGTCAAGCCAATCACTCAGTCAATCTATTGATCAGTTTCTGTCTAATTTCGATGGACGACGTTCAGTGAACTAGGTTCAGTGACCTTGCCGGTGGGACGAAAGCCGGGAGGAGCATCCACATAGGCCAGCACTTGCGACCAATGTGGAACGCGCGCAGCAGAGATCAAAGGCGTCTCAAAATCCTGGGTCAAGCACCTCAATTTCGAACTGCTTAGTATGAAATGCACGTAGCTTGCATCCCAAGTTCGACGTTTCTCGGCGACTTTTGCGACTCCCGAGCGCAACTTCCAAGGGACTCGACTTGCATTTCGGTTTAGCCGCTTTTTACGTGCACGAAATTTGACATTCATGACATCTTGAGACGAACCTGGTAAGTCTTTGCGTTTGGTGGTGCCGGTGCTCGTGTGACTCTATAACCGCCGTCGCAACTGTTTGCACTCGCCGGACCAGCTTCCGATTTCTTGGCAGCTACCAAGCTCATGAATGTCAAGCATGGACGTCGACATACATATTTCTGCCTTTACGTCAACAATTTGACCGAACACATCGCTAACCTTGGAGTATCAGCTTACTCTGCCTCTCATGAACATTTCTTAAAAATAACACAAGAAAACCGCACCACCCCAGCTGAGATCTCGTTCGTCAATGCATCTATAGGTCAGAACGTCATTGATAGTTCCCGTAGCTCTTCTCTATTGAGCCTCTCCTCGACCATGTCACCATCCGGCATCGTCCTCGTCTTCAACCCTAAACAGCATTCACACCTCACGCCATACCTGGCAGCCATACACGCCTCTTGCATCACGCACGACCGCACCATTGCCACTTTCCTACCGCCTCTGTCACACGAGAAACTATTGACATGGTGGAAGGAGAGGATAGCAGAAGTCAATGACGGCAAAAGGCACATCTGGATTCTCGTCACTGAGATCGATGCGACTGGTAAGCCAAGGGGTCCAGAGGTAATGGGGGTGGTGATGCTCGCCACGCCGTACTCGGAGACTGGTGCTTTCCGAGGATACGTTGAGAAACTTTTAATTCATAAGAATCACAGGGGGAGAGGCGGTGCAAGGGGATTGATGGAGGCTTTGGAGACAGAGGCTGCTTCTATGGGGAGAAATTAGCTGGTGAGTCTGCATTCGCTCTATAGAGACTTTATGTGCTCTGTAGAAGGACCTTGAAGGGCCTCAAAAAGTGATGGGGACGAATCGAAAGCTAACGTCGGGGTTACAGTTACTCGATACAGAATCGGACAGTCCTGCGGAGGCAGTCTGTAAGAAACTGGGTCATATCGAGTTGGGGAGAGTACCTGCATATGGTATGAGTCCGACGGGAGAATTGAAGGACGGAACTTTTTTCTACAAGCGGCTTCAATGATATAAGAAAGAGGGGAGAAATATATGAGCGATGACTTGCCATGATACAGTATATTTATGGTGGAAATGGTCAGTCAATTTTGGAGGTGTTCATCATGGAAGAATGGTGGACTACATGGCGAAATGTTGGTTTGGCAAGAACACGAAAGCAAAAGTCCCATCTCAGCGCTGTTCCGCCAGCGAGAAGGCAGCGCGACCAATGAATTTCTCAGTCTCAGGAAAAACGACAGCGGAACCTGCCGCCGGAATTGCATGATTCAATTGACCCGAGCCAACAGACACAGACCACTAGAATTGACAGAACACGCTTGCGAACTTGAGCTGATAAGCGATGCAAGCAAGAAGCTACAAAGGTGCGCTGTGCTTCCCCGGCGCCAGACATTTCACGACGTCCTCCGCTTATTTCATCCAGCTAGCGTCAGCCACGCGCATCATCTCCCTCTGCCATTTTGTCTAACAGACCAAACTTTGGGCCTACCACGGCCCAGCATCAGCGCACCTGTTTGCAGGGCCGCAGTTTCACCTGCTGGGATCCCCAGCGCCCAGAGGCGGGAGAACTGTCTCGATCAGGCAGGCCTCTGTGCCAGTGGCTTGCCCGCGGCCCGGGTCATCAAGCGGTTGGCCCAGGCCGTAAGTGTTGACCGAGCCAGGCTGGGGCTTTAGTGTTCCTTTGGACCCAATTGCCCCCATTTGGACGATAGCACGGTGTAAGATGGAGGGGGAAAACATCACCCACGTGGGACGAGGCTGGAAGGATAGGTTAGATCGGCAATACAGCTTGCATTTTGGTGAAGAAGAGCTGTTCTTCCTCAGTTCGTTTTCTTTCTTTCTCTCCTGCCAGGCACTAGGTCCGACTTCAGAGAGAGCAAAGCTACAACAATATCGTGTTTCGGAGCTCAATTGACTACGAGATGCATCGCGCAGGTCTTGTCCTCAGTCTGGCCGCACTGGCGGAGATCGCAGCGGCGGGATTGTACCCTGGGATCACACCCGACAACCACACTTGTGCGATTGGTATGTTTTATTTTTCCTTGACTTCGATTTACCAACTTTTGTCTTGTCACAACTCAGCCAGTTGACTCTTTGACTCTAGTTGAGCCAGTGCTCTCCTGCTCTTGCAAGGCCAAGCCCGAAAAGGTCAAGGATACGTGCTGCACCGAAACATATGGAGGATTGCTGGTACGTCGAAACAAATCTCCGCACAGAGCCAATTGCCCAAGGAACAACAGAACAGCTCATCCTCTGCAGGTCGCGACTCAACTCTGGAGCACGTTCACTGGCCTCGAGAGCAATGGCCAGATCTACGCCAAGGACTCGTGGTCCATTCATGGCTTGTGGCCAGGTGAGTTCTGGCGACACAGCATTTGAGGCAATCCTTTCACATAAAGATCACAATGCTAACACTGTCGTTTAGATTTCTGTAACGGTATGGTCACCTTGCGAGCAGCGTATATGTAACTTGTCATAATTTTGCTAATTTCTTTCAAATCGAACAGGCTCATACACACAGTACTGCGACCTCAGCCGTCAATATGACCCCAAGCCTTCTCCCAACACGACCAACAGCAAGCCCGACGGCACTCCCGTGCCCCCCTACAAGGGCGAGCCCATCGACAACTGGTTCGAGCCGTACGGTAAGCTCGATCTCCTGGCGTACATGAACAAGTACTGGGTGAGCCAGTACGACCCCAACCGGGTGTTTTGGGCCCACGAGTACTCCAAGCATGCTACGTGTTTCTCTACCTTTCAGAAAGAATGCTATGTGAGTTACCCGCTCCCGGTTGTAATTCCATATTGCCCTGCTGAGTATCAACGCATTTATTCAAAATTACTCTTTGTCATCGGTTTTCTCTCTCCTGTATAAGACACGACTGACACACAACAGGGCCCCAAAGCATCCGAGCACGAAGACCTCTTCGATTTCTTCGAGACAGTCATCCGCTGGCAGCGCAGACTCCCCACATTCCGCTGGCTCGCCGACGCAGGAATCCACCCGTCCAACAAGACATTCTACACTTACTCTGACGTCCAAAGCGCGCTGACCAAGGAATTCGGACTCTCCGCCAAAGTGGGCTGCGGAGGTCCCAAGTTCAATGAGACCGAGGCGGGTAAGGGCTCCACGGACAATGGCCGCACCGAGCTGAACGAGATTTGGTACTATTACCATGTTCGCGGCACGCCTCAAGGAGCCGATGGCAAGAAGTTGGATGCTGGCAAGGCGGGAGGGCGTTTGACGACGTGTGCCAAGGCGAAGGGTGCGGTGAAGTACTATGAGAGGACTGAGGGAAGCGAGAAATAAGGTTGGTGCTACAACCTGAAAATAGAAATTGAGCATCATCTTGAACATGGTAGCGTATGCATGAAAGAGTAGAACCTAGTTATTTTCAAAATATGCACATACAAGACGCAGGCTTTCATAATAATTTAGTCCATTCCTTATTTCTTTGTTCCAACATCGCCAACGTCTCCAGCCCCAGCCCTCGCAACCTGAAGTCCATTCACCGTCAACCTACAAGGAAAAAAAACGCCGTCGAGTGAAAACATGATTTTGTTCGTTCAGAAAGCTCCCTCTCACTTATCCACCAGGCTGCTTCACTCGTCATCTCCCAACTCCTCCACCTTGGGGGCGACATATTGTCGCTGTTGAACACTGCCAGTGTTGATCTGGGTGTCGGTGCCTGTTGTGGTAGCAGTCGTGGGTGCGACTTGGCCCGTGGCGGCGGCAAAGGTTGCATTGGGACCGGCGGATCGGGCAGCGGCTCTGGCCTTCTTCTTTTTCTTCTTCTCAGAAGCGGACTAGGTGCCATTGTTAGTTCTTCCTGTTCTCGGGATGCTCAATTCGAATCAAGTCGTCTTACTTCGTGCCATGCCCACACTGGGCGGAAACTGTCCATGAAAGAGACGTCTTCCCACAGGTTGGGATACAGCCACAGACCAGGAGGAACAGCAAAGTATGTGATGCAGAACAGGATGACTCGGAAGATGACCATGAGGAAGAACAATCCCAACAAACCGAGAAGTCCCCAACTGAGGTAGTAGACACCCTGGCGCAGCACCAACGGCCACAGAGGGTAGAGCACGACGATGAAGATGACCACCAACGCGAGAGCAGCATAAAGCTGTCGCTTGATCTGGCTGCCTTCGTAGAGCCAAACGTAGTACATGTCGTCGCCGGCGTCTTGTTGCTGCTCGATGCGCACGTTCCATTGACCTTTGACTCGCTTGGCCTTCTTGCCATTAGGTCCAGCTTCGGGCTCGATCTTGTTTACTCTCAGAGCAAGCATGCTCAGCGGCAGCAGCTTGAAGGTGTTCTCGAGCGATGCTCGGTCTGTGATCTCTGGCAGGAAAGGGTTCTTCTTGCGGGCCTTTTCGTATGCGGGTGACTGCATCGCGCGGAGCGCACGTTTGACTATGAAAAAAATCATGTTAGCATCAGGCTATGCGAGAATTTGGCGCAATATTAGATGCTTTGACGTACCTCTGAACATATCCTTTCGCTCGCCATTCAGGATGCTGGTACGCGGCTTGAGGTCCTGACCCTTCAGGAAGCTAGCTAGTGCAAGAGCCTTGGGGTTAGGAGGGCCAGGAACAATCGGTTGAGGCTGTCCTTGTCCTCCGTGATGGTGGCCATGGTCGTGATCATGATCATGATTGCAGCCTTCTCCATGGACGTGCCCTCCCTGCTGTTGCTGCATTGCCTGCTTTTTGATGTGCTCGATGAACTCAGGCACCGTCATACCAGCTTTCTCGGCATCCTCCGCTACTCGTCGCTGGATCTCGGCAATTTGCTCGGGTGTAGGACGCTGGCCTGGCATCGGCATAGGGATGCCACCCTCCTGAGCGTTGGGCGGCGCTGACATTGTGAATCAAACGTCAATGTGCGCAAGTGAATGAAAGAAGGGAAATGACAAGGAGCTATGAGCTCTTCCGAAAATTAGGAGAATGAGGAATGAGCGGATAGGGCCACGGCAAGGCTATTGTGGGAATAGTTGCAGGAAGGGACTGGGCGAGCCGAGTAAAGTCGAGATGTGGCCGAGTGCCATCAATCCACAATTTTGTCATGCTCACTGACAACAAGGTGTTCACTTCGACGTGGGCGTGGGCGAGCCAGCCAGATTGGTCCGACCCCAGCCTGGCCACACATGCTGTGGGTCGCGCTGTCTATTCCCCGGCAGATGGCAGCACTCCACGGCCAGCTCAGGCACTGGATGGTAGCCTCGGAGGCCTTTACAGTGCGCCGTGACAGTGCAAGCTGCTTGCTAACACCTCGCTGTCTTCCCTCCGACTCGCGACCAACCGTGGGGCACTCAATCGTCGTCACTTCAAGCCGTCTCGCCGCCGCTCTTCTTTGTCGCATGTTAGTTGTCGCATTGCACCAGGAAGCACAATGGGCGACCGGCTTACACAGCTGCAAGATGCAGTTGACCAGGTGAATATTTGATTGATATGGGCTTCGGGCGTCGTGCAATCTGTTAATCTTTACGACAAGCTAGCACAACAATTCGTCGCATCCTTACACTTTGTACAAAGACGACACGACCTCGAAACCCTAGGGCCCAATGATAAGGTCCGAGATATCAAGCAGGAGCCTCACCAGAAAGAAGGTTTGAAGGCGAACATCGTGAAGATCACGTGGCGGAGAAAAGAATGCTAATTGGGAGAGCAGTTGATCCGCTTCCCGCTGACGAATTTGCTGCTGGTCTGAAAGAGCTGGCGCGAGACCTCATCATCAAGGAGCAGCAAATAGAAGTGCTTATCTCCAATTTGCCTGGCCTCGACAACAGCGAACGAGATCAAGAGCGCAATATCAAAGATTTGGAGGAAGATCTGAAGGCGGCAGAGGCGCAGAGACAGGAAGCGCTAAAGGAAAGGGATCAGATACTGGGCGAATTGGACACCGTGATTCGCAGCGTCAGGCGTCCGTAGAGCCTGAATTCTGTAAAACTTGTGTCCCCATGATGTGGGCGTTGTCATTTATTGCATAGCGTGGAGTTTTGGTGATAGCATGGTCGAGTTTGTCATTTGAAGCTCGTAAACCCAAATTACTGTCTTGGTTGAATCCAAAGTCAGTCTCATTCATCTATTAAACGAGTCTATCATATCATTTCTAGTCTAAAATCCCAGCCAAGAAATATTTCTTGAACTCAATGGGCAAATATGTCTGCGTGGAATGAGAAAGACACAAACGATCAAGCGGAAGTCGACTTAAAGAATTGAGGGTACGTGTGGCGCAGCTCCCTCAAATGACGAATCTGGTACTGCGAGGCTTGCTTTTCTGGTGTTGGTAGGGTTTCTTCCACAAGGTGGGCGGCGGTCCAGCCGAAATCCTTTGCCTTGGTGCAGTTGAGGAATGAATCATCTGCAAAAGTTAGATGACGTATTAAAAGTATCACTGCCTGATGAGAGAACACACTTACCGACGAAATAGCAATCTTTCACATCACTGACACCAGCTTCTTTCATCCCCTTCTTGTACATATCGGGATGTGGCTTACAGATCAACGGTTTCTGGGAATAGTCGCAGAATGTGAGTCCGTCAAATAGATCCTCGACCCCGAGCAGGCGGACGACTCTCTTGGCATGTGTAACGTAGGCATTTGTAAAAAGCCAGACCTTGACCTTTGATTTATCGATATCCTCGAGCAACTTTCTGAGCTCTGGATCTGGCTTGATAATGTCTTGAAGAGGCAAAGCATCATCCACCTCGGCGTTGTATGCCAAAGGATCGATTTGGTGATGGCGGACCAGACCTTCTATGGCCAATCCGTAGCTCGTGTAGTACTCCTTGTGAAGCCTGACAGCCTCATCCCAGGGCAGTTCTAAATGTTTGGCAAAGTATTTGTCAATCAGCTCGGCCATCAAATCCTGAACCTTTGTGCCTTAAGCCTAGTTAGCAAAACGATTCCACGACTGCGCAAGTGTACAATGTGCTTACTTCGAGAGTAAAGGCAATTGTCAATGTCACTGAAGGGATAATCTGGTCAGTCGCTGCGTGTGTTTTTTAGCAGGTAACCGTGAGGAACTTTAGACTTACAAGAAGAGCACCGGCTTGCCGGCCGCCGTTCCGTTAACCGTGGCCATGTTTCCGAGTATACAAGAAGTTGTAAAGGGGTACCAAGTCTGATGTCTACCAAGAATTCTGAATGGGGTGCCCGTGCATGAAGAACGCGAACAAAAGAATGAATTAACTAGGCGATGGGCTGCGCGGCTTATAGGTCGAGCAAGAGACAGTTTCTTGTGTTTGACTGTGGGCTGTTCCGACGATTTTTACTGGAGTTATGGGGACAATGCTTGACTCATCCCGAGTGCAGTGTGGTGATGTAACTAGGATGTCTACAAAACGGCGGCTGCGAGGTGGGGGCTGCTGGCTCTTTAACCAATGTGTACTGAATTTGAAACAGATAGCGATGAGCTTTCAACGGGACTAAAATAGTCAACGAGCATGTCCAAGCTCAAGTTCAAATTTGTCGACCTCTTCTCCAATAAATGAGCGGGAGTCTGTTGCCAACGCTGGAAGGCTAGCAAAACGGACGTGCAAGGCAAGTTGCAACACCTGCTAATACCAAACGTATTTCACCCCACGTGCAGGGGTCGAGCCGCTTAGCCATATTCTGCCGCTTTCACCGCCTAATTCGTTGGTAACTCCTTCCCTGGTCCTCGTGATGGCGCGCATCCACAGATTTGCGAAGCCAAGTCTCCCGACTACCAGGATTTTCATCAACGTAGCCGCGATCCAAGCTGCACCATAACAAAGTTGCCCAGCAGTTTTTCAGTCATCTGATACTCTACGGGCGCGTGGACTTGGCATCATCAATACGATAGAGAAGGCGCGACAGCCCTTTTGTGTTGGTGTTTGAAAGCTAGGTGGTGCTGTCAGAGAGTGCCATGGCCAAGACAGCTTCAGCAACGTCGACTTTTCCCAGCGGCAGCCTAGACTTGACAAAGCTTTCAGAGAAGGAAGTGTTCGAGTACAGGCAATACGAGAAGATCATACGGCTTCGCGATGCTGTTCTGTCTGGCGAGCATCCCACAATCGCTTCGGGCCGTAACCCGAACGCGTCGATAGAAGCTCCACGCCCCGAGGAGAATGCTACGGACTCAAGAACCCAACGCGAAGCCCATATCAATAATGGTTCTGCACCCGCAGTGCCTAATCAGCCCAAGGCTGCAGGTCAGCCTGAACTGAACCCGATATTCTTAGAAAAATCTGATCAGCTCGTTAAAGCCGAGTTGCAGATTCAGAGACAACGACTGGAACGTGCTCTGCAAGAGGAGGTTGAGCGACGCCGTGTTGAGCGGACGGGTTACACTGAACCATCAGAGCTCGATCTCTCTGATGTACTGGCAAAGGCTCTTGTGATCGTTCAAGCAACGGCTGCTCCTACAGCTGATGGCGAGAACTTGAACGTTAATGTCGAATCCACGAGTGACTCCTTTGACGGCACTTTTTACTCCTCCCGCCATGATACCCCTGAGTCTCATCTAGTTTCGCGCATACGTAACTCGTCTGAGGATGTGCAAGCTACTAACGTTCATCCTAAACATAATGAAACTTCGCAGCAATATAGCATCAAGCCACCCCAGCCGCCATCTGCCCCTGCGGCAGCTTCTATCAAAGATACCCGTCCTGAGCTAGCGACCGAAAGAAGAAACCAGCCTCCAACGCAGGCGAATCCAGCGTCGCAGATGAGCATCGTTCCTGGTTTGAACAACTACGTTCAACCCGCAGGTGTCGCGCCAGTTCCGCCTCAAAGTACGAGTAACCTCATAAGTCAGCCAAATGCGCCGACGCAAGATGCTTCGCGAACAGCTCAGCCACAGATGCCCGCGATAAATCAGGCTCCTCGAGGCAGCTACTATGAGAGCCATCCCCCTTCTCCCCTGGTGCGAAATCACAACACCCTGCAACCCATCGCTCCTCAGCCGACGCATCCTTCTTCGGTCAGTGCCTTAGCTGCAGCATCCGCAACTATCCATGACACTCCACAAGCTACTGTTCATCGCAGCGCTGTTGCTACGCCGGCACAGGTTGCAGCCTTACGATCTGACCAGAATGTCGTCACGAGCCCTGATAGTTCATTACAAGGTGGGAAGAAGAAGAGCAAGAAGAAGAAAAGAAAGGCTGATAAACAAGGTGCTGTCGGCCCTGACGCCGCCACGTATATAAAGCCAGAGCCACGATCACCTTCTCCGCTGAATGCTCCCTCATATATCCGCCCAAATAAGCGTGCAAGGCATGCACAGGAACCTTCCGCGGCACACGAATTTGAACCAAGATATAACCCAGCCAATGCGCTGGAAGCCGGTGTTCAGTATATTGCACGGCCGGTCAGAGAACATCTAACTCCAATGGGACACGCTGCGGCCGCTACCTATCAGCGATCCTACAGCTCTGCCGCAACTGGGGAGCCACAGTACAGCAACGGTCGTTTTTATGATAGGCCGGTGGTTGTTGGCGAGCCTCCGCTTCGTCATCACGAAGGGCCTCCAATTGATCACACAACTCATTATTTGGCTAGAACAGGCCCAGCTCCAGAGTCAGCTTCACAGGTCATGTTGGCGGACTCTCGTCCTATTAGTTCGCGTCGGTATCGCGAATATCACGATGGTTCTCGCATGACCGCCCATCCTGATGGAGAAGGTTTTGCGGCGTCTCCGCGACCTCCGCCCGCGAGGATACTTGTAGATGCTTACGGTCGTGAGTATATCGAGCCCTCTCACCATCCCTCAACGCGATTCTCAATGGCCTCCCCATCGAGACCTGGAGAGCACGTAGTATACGAGCGAGTACCTTCCCGGGCGCTATCGCGTCATCCAGCGCCCGGGCCTTACGAGGATGGCAGCGTGGTTTACACAGCACCTAACCAGACGTACGGTCTGCCGCGGCGTATTGTTACGCAGCCCGAATATGCTACTCATGATTACAGGAATATGCGGCAAGGGGAGTTCTCAGCTCGGCCGTTACCATCACAAGGGGAATTCGTTCAAGTCTTGGCGCCGAACGAGCGATGGTACGGAGAGGATGGTTATGGCGTACGGCCAACGAGTGTGCGCTATCAGGTGCCTCCTGAATATGGACGAGTCCACAGCGTCCGGCCCGAACTGCCAGTCGCGGCAGAGTATAGAGCAAGTGTTCATCCCGAGAACCGTCATGAGAATGTGCAGCCATACATGAGAGAGTACCTCCCCGTTCCTGTCCAAGAGCCTGCGATGCAGCGAGCTTACAGCATCAGGCCAACAGACCGTTCCCAGAGCGGTCAAGTTCGAGGGGTAGATGATATTGCTTATATCGAACGTCCGAGCGGTGCTACACAGGAGATTGTGTATACAGACGATGCTCGGCGAGAGTTCTACAGGTAAAGAGGAACAACAAGGGCTGGATCATGCCCTAGTCACTCTGGCATCTTGGTCAGATCATCAGACTGTCAACGTGCAGCGGGTTTCTTGTCACATATCGTTTCAATGCCAGATGACGAGGCACATTTCCGGCTTTGGCCCTCAATGTATTTCGCAAGTTGAGCCTGAGTTTCATTGGTGTAGTCCAAATACAGATCGATATCACTTATCGATTCCAAGATTAGGTCATTATGTCCTAGCAATGACACTATCATGGTAATCAGACACGGGTTTGTCACCCGCGAGCTTCCGATGGCGGTAGTTGATGTGATCGGTTCCCCGGTTCCAAAGTCGAGTGTTAAACCATGTTCTTTGACTCCGAGTCGCGCCATATCAAAGGTCAAAGTTCTTGGAAAGGGAACCCCGGGTGGCTCGATCAGGAGGTGGCTTAAAAGCAGCAGAGACACAACAAGTTGAATGACTGTCTAGCCCATCTGGATACGTAACATCGAATGGGCAGTGTATCAATTCATGTGCTTCATCCCTCATGTATCACCAAGCGCTTGCATACTTACCCAGGTAGGTAGCTACACATCACTCCCTGTATTATTTTACACGGGGAACCTACGCCACGCAGCGCTAGGTAATACTACTAGATTTTACTATAAAATGTATTTATATATATTTATATATAGGTTTATTTTATAATCATGTTAATTTATAAATCTTTTTTTTTAGTTATAGGGGACCCCGCTAGTCTTGTACCCTTGTAAAATAAAACAAGAATTGGAGTGTAGAATACGGTCGGAAAGGGGGCAATGACAAGCCGTGACATACGGGAAACACAAAGGCTCCGCATTTACGATCCGGCTGAGCCTCCCCATCTGGGATGTATGGCGAATCAAGAAACTGGTCGCCTAGTTCCAAAGTTAACAAGCGGTGGAGAGGTGTGAAGGTGGAGAGCGGGACACACCGGGCAGGCTGTGTGTCAGCCATTCGAGGTGGAGAGGATGACGATGCAAGATATCATTCGCGAAGACTCGTGGGAAAGGCAGCCAAAGGAGCTCGCAGGCGACAGGCAGCGTGTGTGATGCATCGCCTGCCCGGTTTTGGTTTGCCAGCTGCAAATGCAAGCCTAGGTTGAACGCGTTATGGAGCTGTAGCACATACTTGCATGCCTGTTCTGCAAGTTCCAGATGCCGGACAATACCTCCGCCATGATTTCGCATGGACTACGACATAAGTTTGAGATAGTCAGAGGTCGGTTTTCAACCAGCTATACTGCAGATCCTGGGGATAGCCACTTCAACGCTTCTCGGCACACGCGGAACGGTCTGCACGAACGCTTAGGACAGCGAGGTTGCTACTAGTGTTAGGAGCTTAAGCTACGAGCGATGTGGGTACGTCAGAAAGCCATTTCTCGGGCTTTGGTGAGGTGCTTACCTCTTGAAAGGGAGTCAAATCTTGCGAATACGAAAGGTGGAATTTCATGAGGAGTGTGAGTAGTCAAGAGTTGCTTTATAGCGCGTTGGCTCATGATGTCGAGGGTCATAGTCTGGAGAATCGATCATCCATGGCACCAGGTAGCACCATCATTATATGGCGTCGCCGTGTGTTAGCAGGCTGTGAAGTGACGGTAGCCCTCACTCTCCTCCACTGACTGCGTGATGCGAGATAAAGACATGTGTGCACAACATTTGGGATAGCTGCATAACCACAAGGCGCGCACGCGGCGAATATTGGTCAGCTCCGTCGAGTTTATAGGAATGTCGTTGACGCGAGCAGATGGCGTCTGGTCCTTTGCTGGCAAGCATGGCTAGGTATAGGTAGTTTTGAAACGCCAACCAAGCGGCGTCTCTTGTCTGAGGCTCATCGTCAGCCACTACGGAGTAGTCTTGTGGAAAACTGAAATTCATCTTTCAAGCTCTTCATAGCTCTGCTTGCCCTGAAATAGAACTTCGAACGGACTTTCGGTTCGATATTTGCAAACTGCATCTGCACAAATAACGCGGGCAGAGCGATCCCCTTTCATGGGCTTTGCAGACTTGCGCCATGACTTGCTTCATTCCTAAATCTGTAGGGAAACAAAGCAGCGGCATCCGGCCATCGGAGAGCTCAGCTGATCCCCTGCTTTCGAAAGCAACTAGTCCGATGTCAGGCAAGAGTTTGAAGCGACTGTCCGTGGGTAAAGGCAAGCAAGAAAAAAAAAAACAAGTAAATCTGTATTTCTCCAGCTCGGTCTACTCTTTGTCTGATTCGATCAGAAGAAGAGCGTGGGGAAGTTGAGTAGGGATGAATTGTCATGTCTGAGAACCTTGTCATACGACCTCTTGGGCATTTTGTCCTGAAAGAAACTCGGTGTCTCTGGCTCAGGCTCGAAGACAGCTGCTTGATCTATCTCTTGATTGCTAGTGTGTCGAAGCCGGATATTATCGCCCTTCCCTGCACGGTACCGGTACTTGACTTCCCTCGGCCCCTCCCACGCCAATGAGGTTTGCCAGTGCCTTGTGTGGAATCACAGTTGGAGTCCACTGGATGGGATGATGTGAGAGCTTGATGTGCTGCGGAGCACGGAGTGGTGGTGGATGGATTCAATGCTTGTGAGAGCCAGCAACCAGGAAGGCATGCAGACTGGAGGCAGGAAAGCTTGAGTGCTTGTGTGGCAGCTTGGGTAAGAGCAACCCAGTATCGGCCAGTAAGAACGGCGCACGGCTGGTACGTAGAACTTGTCAGCTCGAGCTGGCAGCGCGACGCTCAGTCGCGTTATGGGGCCACTACTGGCGAATACCTGCGCTGTGCCAGGATTGACTGCCTGGACTGCCTGGGCATTCCCGTGCCCCCCACCCTCCAGCCCACCAGCTCTCCAGGCCAGCACCGCCAACGTCAAAGCAGCAAGCATCCAGGTGGGCAGGGAAGCACCTCATGGAATCAAATCAGTCAACTGCTTTTGCACTTTATGGAGTGCTTGCATCTTTCTTTATTTTTCACTCTTGTCTCCTCCGCTAATGTCTCGACTGATGCGATGCAGCCAGCCGGCAATGAGCTGCCAGCCGTAGCCGGTGGCCAACCAGCAGACAGCAGCTATCAGCCATGATCAGCAGGGCACAACCGGGCACCACACCAATCAACAAGACATCCCAGAACGATGTTGAAGCCTTCTTGGAAAGCAGGACGGCCTGAGTTGCCAGCTGTTTGGGCGTCGGGCATGCCTACCATCCATCCATCGACATTTACGGCACTAGCTTCAGATAGGCGATTGTGGGTGTTCAACTGACCAGCCGCCATCGAACCGTTACCGATGCTCATCAGACTGAAGTTTCACGCCGTTGCAGCTGTTTTTTCCGTACAGCAAGCCAGCTCAGGTCCGTTCCTTTCGGTCTCACCTTATCCTTAGCCATCCCTGCTCAGATGCCTGGACTTGGGCGGCCGCGCCCATTTCTTTTGGCTTCGCTGACACCAGGTCCCTCGTCCTTGGCATTCGAGACCCTCACCTCAAAGCCTCTTTGGCTCGGTTTCTAGTTCCGTGGCTATGGAGCACCCTGTCCATGTACAGTACCTGGGCCAAACATCGTCTTGCGCGGTGGTCTTCGAGATTCCAGACATCCCTGTGCTCGAGTGCGTGTCCCGACCCGCGAACAGCCAACCACGCCGTGCAGAACGGGCGGTATGGCTCCACGCTAGCCCTGGGTGTTTGGTGCGCTACGACGAGCTATACAGTATTAATACACCAGACTTTTGGTCTTGTAATGGCACTGGATATGTGCAACCGTGGACGCGCTACTACCCACTGCCATTGCATGTGTCAGTCTCCAAGTCAGAGTGTCATGCCCTGATGTCTCTGCTAATGCGTGTCTTTGTCTGTGTCGGTCAGTCTGTCAGCCTGTTATCTGTTTGTCTGGTGTCTGGCCGTGTACGGAGTACCCTACCAAACCTTGTAAATGCCAGCCTTCCCGTGCTAGGTGGTGAGCCATACATGCGCCCTTCCAGCAAGACTGAAGCGTGCCTTTGCAGACGGGACCCTCCCAGTGCTGGCTGCCTCAGATCCGCTGGACCAGTCAAGTCGCTGTCTGGCCCATGTCAGCTTGAAGCGAGTCTGGTGCGTGCCCTCTGCCCTCCAGCCTTTTGGGTATCGAATGTGCCAGGCCCTCCCCCTCCCACGCTGTCCTACCAGTCAGTTAATCAGTCAGTGCCAGTCCTGTGTGCTGGATGCCGGCCCTGGCTGGGCTCCACTCCTCCGCTCTCCACCCTCCAGCAGTCGCTCACTCAGGCGGACTCCTCGTCTTCCTCTCTTCTCTTCTGCCTCTATTCACTACCACCAACAATTACCACTTCCACGCCAGATAAGACGACTTGGGAAGAGATTCGCGAGTCAATCCTTCTTTTCCCCTTTCCCTTCTTCCCCCTCGTCTGCTTTCTATCCCCAGGTTTTTGCTTTTCTTCCTCTTCCCCCAACGGCACTTGAACTCAGCTCTCGTCCTCGATACCCCGGATACCCTCCCTTTCGTTTTACTTCTTCGACGATTTGTCTTCGAGCTCACCTACTTCTTTCCCAGCTTCTCAAACGGACATCGCCAATTTTCTGTGATACCCTTGCGTTCGGTTCGATTTTAACCCAATTCCACCATCATTCGTCGCCTGAGCTGTCGCATGTTGCCCTTGTACAAGCTCGCCATTCCTCTTTGCAACGCCCAGTGGCCGACAACAGTCCTTCCCGATCTCGACTCTCTGCATCCTCTCTTCGCTCATCATGAATAAGCTGGCAAACATGCGTCATTGGTCCGAGCGGATGAGCCCAAATTTTGGAATGGGCCGCCCCAACATGCCCTTGAACGGCTTGAATCAACATCCCAAGAACGCAGCCCAGTCCGCTGGTCCACTCAACTCACCACAAGCTGCCGATGCTACCATTCACTACTCGTTCAACGTACCTTTTGCCTCCGATCTTGCCGGTCCCGATACCGAAGACATAGTCCACGCAACGACCGATGCTGTCTTGCGATGGACGCACCCTGCCGATGCCCCCGATGACGTACAGGTTTTCGAACTGCCTGTTCACGCTCAGAACTTGGCCAACTTGGGAAGGCTATGTCGAGACTTGTCCATCGGGCCATTGCCCATTGAGGCTCATGTGACCTCGTCCTCGCCTAAGATCGGCCGTGGCCAAGTTACCACTGTGTGTCTGTCGGGTTCTCCCGAGCTGGTTCACAAGAGTAGGGAGACGATTCTCAATGAGATACCCATTGCCATGGTATGCGTCCCTAGTCTGTCTTCGCTCCGAGAGCCACAAGCTTCCCAAGTCAGACGAATTTCATCAGTAGATTGCATATGTTATGGCCGTTTCTCTAACAAGTATGACAGCGTTGCACAACAATCGATATCGACGGAAGTTTAGTCTGTGATCTCAATGCCGGTGTGCTTAAAAAGCCTGTTGTGGAGACTTTGGACTACATTTCTACCTTCTGCGGCGTGGATATTTTCCTGCTCGGCCCCAAGCTGACACCCATGGTTGATGGTATGACCGGCGATTCGGAGATGCGTATGGATCAGAGATGGAGAGTTGCCATTTACGGAGATATTCTCTCGTCCGAGCATGCCAAGGCCCGGGTCTTGATTCATATCGATACTCTGGTACGACTCCCACCTAGCCTTGCCAATAGTTTCAGATCCCTTTTTGATTATGCTAACCTGGTATGGCAGCTTGGCCGTGTAGTTGACGCCACCCGGATTGAACTATCTCTCCATCAGCTCGTATGTGGCCGACACCGCAAGAACATTAAGCTGATCGAGTCCTCCACGGGAACTGCTATCTACTTCCCTCCCTTGTTCTCCCAGATGTACCGCTACTGCCCTCAAAATGCCACTCGTCGTGACCCGACTGATATCTTCATTACCGGCGAGACCCCCCAAGCAATTGATCTAGCCAAGCAGAAGCTGCATGAGACTGTATCTAGGATTCGACTCTACGTCAAGGATGTGACGATTCCAGCTGCCAAGATTGATAGTATCCTTCTGGGCCGCCTCGACAAGGTCCGCAAGATATTCGAGGCTAATGGCACATACATCATGTTTCCTCCTCTCGCTTGTCAGCGAACGATGGTGCGAGTGCAGGGAAGTGAAGGACTGCCGGTCGAGCGAACGGTGCGAGAGCTCATGTCACTGGTAAGCTGGGTCGTCCTCCGCGTCCTTGTTCTCGCGTGATACTGACAGACATGACATCAGGCCGGGCAATTCTATCGAGCTGGCTGGTACATCCAGCAGCCAGAGCCGAGACAACAGCCTGCCGCTGCGGATATCCCAACTATGCTATCCGACATTTGTGCCAATGCAGAGGCGGACCTTTCTTACGACAAAATGAGCTTTACAATTATGGGTTCAGACGATGCCGTCAAGTGCGCACTGACCGTCATTTCGGACCTCAAGTTTGTTACACAGTCACAGTACCAAATTCGAGTCAAGATTGAGCTGGCCAATGAACACAAGGAGTTTGTCAGTGGCAAGAAGAATGGCAAAATCAAGAAGATCATGGGACAAAGTAAGTCTCTTGGTACCACATTGCCAACCCTTTTAGCATGCTAACTCTATCAAAGGCAACGTGCAAATTATTTTTGATGGCTTCAACGAGTACAACTTCAACATTGATGTCATGGCTGCCAGTTATGACTCCATGAAACAGGGCTTGACATTGGTTGAACAAGAGATGCCCGCTTCCATCTCTTTCCATGTCCCTGATCAGTACCATAAGCGTATCATCGGTATTGGCGGTCAGCACATTCAACGCATCATGAAGAAGCATTCCGTCTTTGTCAAGTTTTCCAATGCCATGGATCGCGGCGGCATGGGTCGTGAGGATGATGACATCAAGGTTGATAATGTCATTTGTCGTACTCCTGCCCGCAACGCTCAGAATTTGGATACCATCAAGAATGAGATCCTCGAAATGGTTGATCGTGCTGTAAGTGCATTCTATCTTGGTTGGTCACGGCAACAGCTGGGTTTCTCTAACGTGGTACACCAGGACTTCGAGTACACTACTCAGATTGCAAGCGTCGATCGCTTATACCATCGCGAGCTCATTGCTCGCCTTCCTGACATCGATGAGTTGGAGCAGAAGTTTAACTGCAAGATCAATTTTCCCAGCACTGAGGAAGCCAGCGACGAGGTCACCGTGACCGGACCCCAGTGGCAGGTCCCTCACTGCGTGGACGAACTCCTTGGCATGGTTCCCGACAAGCACGAATTGGTTCTCGCTCGTACTGCCGATCTCGTTAAATTTTTGGAATCGCCCAACTTCGCTACCGACCTGGTATCAAAGCTGAAGGTCCAGTACGAAGTGGAAGTCACTGTCCATCAAAATCCCGACGAACTCACCGAGGACGGTTCTCCTACAATGACCCTGATTTGGGGTTTCACTCGCAACAATGCGGGAGGGCTTCGCGACGCGATCGACTTCTTGCAAGCTCAGATGGCAGCTGCCACAGTTGAAGCAAACATTGTCGAAGGAGCTATTCCCCGTCCCCAATCTGACTCGTTCGAGGACTCTCTTCAATACTTCGACTCGAAACTTCTTCAGCATGCTCCGACCTCGTCTACAACGGGCTCTCTAGTAAAGACAGGCTTCGGAGCCGAGGTTGCTAGGGAGCGGAGCAGCATACTCGACCGCCTTCGCAAGCCCGGTAGCATGACGTACATTTCCGCCTTCCTCGACCGCAGAAAGAACAGCTCCCACTCCATGAACAGCAGCTTCTTCAAGGGTTCTAGCAACGTTTCCAAGTCTTCGCTCATTTCTATCGAATCCACACGAAGCTTCAATGCCGATCGCAACCCTTGGAACGACAGTGGAGTCAACTTGGCTGAGGATGAAAATCCTTGGGCACCACGACTGTTCAGCAAACACATGGACAACAAGTTGACAATTCCCCTTCCGGGTGATGTGACGCCCCGTCACAACACCCGAGCCTCTGGAGACAGCGGCCGACCGTCTACTTCTCACTCTTTAAATTCAGGATACCCCGGCCCCATTGGGCCTTTCCGTTAGACTTCTTCAACTTTAGAAACGACTACATTCAAATACCCCGGCTGGATATACCCTCTCGCACTACAAAAGAATACCCTCGAAAGTCTCGTCCTGCATGGATCGACTCCTGATCTCATTTCAGTTCGAAAAATGTTCGATTCGAGTTATGTTATGTTTTTTTATGCCCCGCATATACATCATGAATTTGTTGTTTTCTGGTTATCTTTGGGACAGTGCTGGTATTGACGACTGGCACTGTTTCCGTACTATACCCGCGAGCTTACCGAAGAATTGGTTTGAGGCATAAAAACTTGAAGACAATACCCTGGTTGCAGATATGGATGGATGGTACATGAGTGTCTGAAATTTCGTGAGGAATATGTTTTCCTTCTGTGTTTATCGGCTTTTTGCCGCAAAAGAAGAGGATTGTGTGCATTGGGATCGAAGAACGAACATTGATATACATGGAGACATTGATTGGTATATGCTTGCTATTCCAAGAGAACTGGCTTTTCTCAGCTGGTGTTTGGTGTTTGAGTAGCCACTGAGCTGTCCTTGTAGATTCCAAAGGCGTTCATCATGACGGCGGCATCTATTCAGGAAACCTTGACCGACAGAGAAAATACAAATACCTAGTCATGCTCTTCAGAATCTGACCGTTCTCGTAAAATCACCAGAGTATGCTCGGAGCGCGTGCCGCCGCTTGGCCGAATATCCTTGACTCGAGTGTGACGTGACCATGTTGGTCGGCTGCACGATCCATGTCAATAATGTCCGTGTACCTGCCAAACAAGCTATGGCCACGAAAGCCTTGGGTCCTCCCCTTTTCTTTTCAAATCCATAACATAATTGCCGCAACATGGGCAGGGTCTCGACACCGGCACCGAGAGCAATTCGGCGGAAAAGAAGGTTGTCATGGAAGAGCATTAGTAAGTCCGACTTTGGAGACCACTTTTCAACAGATCAGCCCCGAATACTGATCTTGTCCCTTCAGTGCCGTGGCAAAGGTACCATAGATTTCAACTTTAGGCATCGAAAATACCTTGAACGTTAAAAATCTAACGACCTGCAGGGACAATGAGTACATTTTGACGGGATACAGGTTTGTCGCTTACATCCGTGCGACAGCACCAACTAATACGCAAACAGACATGCATCTTTCTCACACATCTGCTCCCTGAAGAGCATCCTCGAGCTCCACAACGAGACTGGTAAGCATGGGATAAAAAGAAGCCTGTTTTTGGTTCAACCGAGGCTAACGGCCACCTAGCCAATATCTGGTCCCATCTACTTGGCGCGCTTCAGTTTCTGTACGGGCTACTCAGGTTCCTTCAGCTACAATCCCTCTCCAGAGATGGTGTTCGTACGAGTGATATAGTAGCCGTTTCAATCTACTACTTTTGCGTAGTCACCTGCTTCGTCCTCTCGACAATTTTCCATACGTTCTCAGATCACTCTGCGGAAATGTACCGCTTCGGCAATGAGCTCGATCACCTTGGCATTGTGCTCGTTATGTGGGATACCGGGGTCTCGAATATTCATTTCGCGTTCTACTGTGACTTGCGGCTGCGGTGCTTTTACTTTCTAGCCATCAGCGCAACGGCCGTTGGTTGCGCCGTGGTCGCTTTGAAGCCCAGGTTTCGACAGCCTACTTATCGAACTACAAGGTTTCTGATGTATTGCTTCCTTGGCACGAGCCTGTTTGCACCGGTCGTTCATGGTAGTATAAAATATGGTCTTACCGCTTTGAGTGAGATCATGGGGTTGCGTTCATTCTTGGGGCTGGCTGTGATTAACTTCTCCGGCGGTGCTTTGTATGCGGCTCGCATACCGGAACGGTGGTTTCCTTGTACGTTCGACTACTTGGGGCAGAGTCATAACTGGATGCACGTGTTGGTGTTGACGGGGGCCTTGGTCCGGTTGGGCGGACTTTTGGAAATATGCGAGCAGTGGCAAACTGATGCCGAGGCCTTCAGGTTATGTCAGGGACTTTTTTGAGCGCTGTGTCGAGGCATGACTTCTTCGCCGGTTCAGACGTCGTTCTCTTTATCAGACGAAAGCATGATGGCAAGAGTCTGACCAAGACAAACCAGCACCAATATATGCAATTTTTGGCTTAGATCGTGTGAGGTTTCAGACCCAAAAGAAAAAAAAATAGAATTCATTGTACATAAATAGAAGTCACGAGAGAGGTATCATAGGTTTCCAAGGATATATCATCTCTAACCATCACACAAGCGCCAAACATTCAAAGTCTACTATACAGTTGCCCGTCGACGGCTTTCAGGACATGACCGGTCCTACGGAAACGCGCTCCCTGTTCTGTCTCGTCTCCAGAATATTCGACTGCTTCTCTTTCCGGCGTTGTTCGGCCTCGATTCTAGCAAATTGGCCTCGCACACCGTGCTTCAATTTGGTGATCATATCTGCTGCCTTGCCCTTAGTCAGATCCGAGACCGTTAAGGCTTTGGCTTTGCCTCGAAGTCTGTTCACAAAATCCAGCTGACCCTGTGTGGGTGGTAGTCGTCTCCATGGCTGGTTTCTGTGGATGAAACTATGTGGGAATGCATTGGCAGCATAGCTATCCGCACCATGGACAGCATCGTCAAATGTAGCGGCGGTCAATATCTCTCTCGGCGCCGCGAATGGCGACTTCGATACGCCTGGAGGTAATGCACGAATTTCGAGTGCTTTGTAAATTGGAGATGCTGTGGATGAAGGGTCTTGAACTCTCTCAATGCGGATATAGGAGCCGCTCGGGGCGGAAAGCACGAATCGCTCGGGGCCGACTTGCACCCAAGCATATTGACTGACAGCTCGAATATGCCTTTCTCCAGATGTGTCCGCTATGAGGTCGAGGACAGAGGAGTAGTCAGTGAACGCGACGGCGTCAGCAGAACTGCTGGACGCAGCCGCGCCTCCAAAATAAGCTTCTTGTTGTCGGGACTCCTCTTCACCCTTCCGCTCTTTCATATCCCGCATATCAGCCACAGATGCGTTCTCAACGAGTTCGTTCGGATCCAGCCCAAAAAGTGTGGGTGTCGTCACGATCCCCGTTTCCAAACTCGAGACTAGGTCGATAATGTGGCAATTCTTCTTGCCCGGATGAAGTCGCATGCCACGGCCAATCATTTGAACCAGCAAGTTGCGTGACCTCGTTGGCCTTGCCAGTACGATACAGTCGATATTGGGAATGTCTGTTCCTTCGGTAAAAACGCCACAATTGACTAAAACTGGAAACTCTCCCTTCTTGAATGCCTCCAGTATCTCACTTCTCTCCAGCTTGGGAGTATCGCCTGTAACAAAGCGTGCGTCGTACCCGTACTCGCGAAATTTATGTGTAAGGCCCGAAACGTGTGCCAAATCTACACAAAAGACGAGTGTGCTTTTCCTGTCCGCAGCTCTGGCCATCCAGCTCTTCACAGTGATGTCATTGACTTCATTGGTATTGACTACTTTGGAAAGCTCTCCTGTCTGAAAGTCGCCGAAGGCACCATTCTTAACCTTGGATAGGTTGGCCGATGATTCGACAGTTGTGAAAACGACATCAGAGAGCCACTTGTCGGTAATCATATCGACATAGTCTCTGTGATAAACGATTTCGTCTATCGCAGCTCCAAGTTTCAAACCGTCGAACCTCGAAAATGTAGCTGATACGCCGATCAGCGTAGGTGAAGATCGCTGCTTCTGGTCGAGACCGAAATGCTTTAGAGTTTTTAGGTATCCAGGGGCCACGATGTGATGCGCTTCGTCCACCAAGACCAGCTTGTAGTCCGAAGGGTGAAACTTCTCTAGGCGATCTCTTGACGTTATGCTTTGCACGCTGGCGATGGTTATGTCTGCCGCTCCTGATGCATGAATGGACCCCATCTCAATCTCAATGGTCTTATCAGGATAAGCTAGCTGGCAATGCCGTGCAGCTTGCTCAACCAGCTCGCGGCGGTGCGCCAAGATGAGGGTGCGATCACCACCATTTGGCCGCGTGTGCACCTTGTCTATGAGTTGCGTGAAAATGACCTATGTTTGGATGAGCTTTCTGAAGGTCGCCTGATATATGGTGCTCTACCACTCGACATTGATGTCGGCTGTGATGATACTTACTGTCTTACCACTTCCTGTCGCTAATGAGATACCAACACGCTTGTGTCCGCGCTTCAATGATGAGATGACGGATTTGATACAGTCCTGCTGGTAATCTCGAAGTTTTGGTTTCGCATTGAGGGTCAAGGCGGCCGTGAAAACTTTGTGAGGCGTGACTCTCCAGGCAGGCTTAGCAGCCCTAATCGCGGATCCTGAAACGCATTTTGCAACGATGCGTAGCATTGTACATCATGATACGGCCATGAGTGCTGATTGTGGTGCACTTGTACTGGAACTGGGCTGTTGCTCATGAGGACGCCAAACTTTTGGTGATAGGGGCAGCACTTGTCACTGGTCTCGTACGTAGAGGTCCACCTTTTTTTATTATGTCAGCCATCTTCACATCAGCGAAGTACCTGCTTTGCTTCAGCGTTTGGCGGCTTTTCATAAACAAGGATGGAAGATATGATATGGAAGGAAGACACTCGTATGAAAGGGCAGGACTATGTTTGTTACAGGCTCTCTCGGTATGTTCACACCGTGGGACTATCAGATTATATAGCGAGCACGTATGAAGAAGGAGTTTCTGCTTTTCTTTCGCTTCCATTTTCTTTCTCGATTCTACTATTACTAGACCAAGATTTTTTTTATCTGACTTTTCTTCTTTACTTTTATTTGGCTCAAAAAAAAAATGGGCAACTCGACTGTATTATCGAGAATTTGACTTGATTCACATATCAACCCTTAGGTAATCATGTGTCTCCACTTTTTTAGACTACATGCTCAGATTCTCATGTTGCTTGAGATGAATCGAACTCGTCTGAATGCGAATTTACGACCGATGAGGAACATTTAGGGACATCAAGACCAGACCATCTCAATCATCCTATTGCTGGTCTAGGTTGGATGCCTTGATCAAAATTTTCACGCTCAGCAACATCAGCTATCACCCCATTCTAGTACAATGTCAATATCACATCGACCAGCGACAGCCACTCTGAAATCTGCGGGCGAACATGGAGCCCGACGAGGAGTACTTTCCTAATGATGACAACGATATCCACTATGAGAATGACGCGAATCGCGAAGAGTTGAAGCTTGAGGCATTCGGCAGCCATGAAGTCGAGTCAAGACAACGAGACAGCTCGTATGAGCCCAGTGACGTGGACAACAATACCGAAGCGGCGTATTCGCCGTCGCAGGTTAACGGCAGGGGCAATTTATCGCCACTGAAACGGCCCGCTGAAGAATTCCCGTCATTCAGGCCATTTAAAAGACAGAAAGGAGTACTAAACGCAGGGTACCTTGATCTACTCAATCGAGACATTGAGGATGCTGCGCATCGTGTGTGCTTAGATGAAGAGGTAGAAGTCCCAGACTCACAAATCGGTCTGACCAAGTGGTCCTCGATAGAGAAACGACAATTCTTCGAAGCAGCATCCCGACTGGGAAAATACAACTTGGCAGGAATCGCGGCTAGGATTGGCACGAAAAGCGAAACAGAAGTTCAGCAGTATATTGATCTCCTGCAGAAGAGTGTTGAAGAGAGAAGGGCAAAATCTCGTCGGTCATACCTGGAATCGGCAGAATACCCTGCTGCTGTGGAATTAAGTCAGCAGTGCTGTCATGCTCAAGAAGAAGCCGCGGATGCCATTTCTATGCGACAAGAACGGAGGGAGGAGCAACGGGAAGAGCATAAATGGGGCAACAATTGGAACATTACATCCTCTCTAGCGAGACGACTCAGCCGAGACGTACAAAATGGAGAAGCCAATCCAGATCCTTCCATGAGATTTGCCCAGCTGTTTCACCTGACGACATGGCTGAGCCTGTCAGAAAGGGCATTCATGAACTCATCTATACCAGGAAATAACTGGAATTACATCGATGACAAGCAGCCGTCGATGTGGGCTACAGCATTCGATGACTTTTACTCACTGGCTGTTTCAATTACACGGCGACTGGTGCAATCCACTTTGTTCATCAGTTCATCAAGAATCCGTGCTAAAAAGGAGCTGAACCCCACGACTCGGAACGTGGTTCGCAAAAAGGATGTAGAAGCAGCGATTGCCTCTCTCAACCTGCCACATAATGCTCACGAGATGTGGCGCACGAGTGCTAGAAGACTACGACTAGATGTCTTTGACGACCCACCAGACAAGGATGACGAGGAAGCGGAAGAAGAGCCCATGACGTACGATCAAGTCGAAGAGAAACTCACATTCTTCGAGCCGGAGTCGAGTGAGGAGTCACCATCGAATCAAGACAAAGCAGAGGTCTTGGAGCCTTCAGACGATAGCACCGACGTGGCAGAAGACTCAGAAGAGGTGTACGACACGGGGATCGACTCGGAAGCAGGCCCACAGCCAGAAATAGAAGATGAAGAAAAATACGAGATCAACATGGACCTTAGAGAGGTCCTGTGGTACTCCTCAGCAAACATACGAGATCTGCGAAGCGCGAAGAAAGCTCTTCGGGTCCGTGTCATGATGGAGAGGCGACAGGAAGCAGGGGCAGAGATGCATGATGAATACGCTGCATATCAAGCAGAGATGGAAATGTGGAATATTTTACAGAAGAAGCCGCTGATGGATATACGCAAAGTGCCGGACCCGGGACCGGTGCAGCGTTCGAAGAAGGAGTTGGAGAGTATATACCCGCTTGGTAGAGATTGGGTGTCTAGGCTGGACTATTACGAGGAGTGGGAAACTCTGGATGCCAGAGATGAGGAGGAAGATCACGATGACATAGATTTGCATGAGCGAGCATAGTCAAAGTTTAGTTTCGTTTCTGTTTAAGGAGTCATGGTCTCTACTTGGGTATTTTGTGACCATCCTACAAATATTGATACTGACGTCCAACAATCCTCATCGCCGTGATCTGGTCCGCCTAGCCGCCGGTTTTGGTGCAGCGCTCTTCCTCGCCTTCGCCCGCGTTGACCTCGACGCAGGCGTGCTGCTGTCCTCTTCGGCGCTCTCCTCCCCTTCTTCTTCCTCTTCCTCCTCTTCTCCCGACCCGCTCCCTTCCTGTTCTTCTTCTTCTTCTTCTTCTTCTTCTTCTTCTTCTTCTTCTTCTTCCTCTGTCGTCTCCGCCTTGTCGTTCTTGTCGCCCTTGTCACTCTTATCTACCTTGGCCTGCTGACTCGCTGCCCTTGTGCGACCCCTTGATCCTCTCGTCGGCCGAGCAGCTGGTGACGGCGCATCCGTGCCATCTTCTGTATCCTCGGCGTCTGTATTCCTTGCTTTCGAGGCAGTGCCTGATCTCTTCCGTTTCCTGGGCTGTGCGGGTTCGGGAGAAAGGTCTAGTTGTGGAGGTGAGGTAGGTGCTTCGCTGGAGTCCGCCACGGCCCTTTGCTTCATGGAGTCGAGGAAATCGGTATGAGGCAGCGAGAAGTCGACGTACTTGTCGTCGGATTCGTCATCGTCAAAGTATTCGCGCTCGTCGATGAGATCTAGGTCGTAGTAGGTCCGTAGCTTGTCCCAGATGTAGGGGATTCTTGTGTGCTGGTAGATGTCGGGATCGAAGCCATGATTGCGCAGGTGTTCTGATATGGCTATCATTCTGAAGTGTTTATGCATGCCTGGGTGTATGATGCTGGTTAGATTTGCGCAGTTCCTGGCTTACGCCCGCGAGGCCAGAAGGGTGTGGTACGAACCAGCCGGTTTCCAATGGATGACACCCTTGAATAAAGAGGCTACTTGATCGTCTGTCCACATTTCATTGTAATTCGGGCCATGGCACTTGGTAGATGTTGGCGCGCCGGCTTCGCTGGCTGGAGGAGTGTCGACGTCCATGGCATCTTCGTCGCGAGCTGGAGTGGGCGTGGAAGCGGCTTGGCCGCGCGCTCGTTTCCTGGGAGGCATCCTGAGCTGTACACTGGTGTTTGGTGAAGCGAGGTCGTGTCGATTGGGCGAATCGTGGAGTTGGCTGGGAGTGTTGCGATGAGTTGGAGTGGAGGAGCGTGCAAGGTGGGCAGGAACGGCGATGGTGGAAAAGTTTGGTTTGGAGCTTCACAGGGTCTGCGCAGCTGCAGCTTGAGCCATTGGCAGATGAAATCATTGGTGTGGTGGCACGTTGTGGTGGCGTCCGTGGTGGCCTGGTCCAGACCAGGCGGCTAACTGTGGGGCTGGTGCAGTTGTAGTTTGCAGTTACAGGAGAGACTCTAAGTCACCAGCAACCAGACATAGAATAGATTGCATGGGCTTGAGAGAAGCCCTATATCTCACAAATACTATGCTTACATTTACATGTCGGCGTCCAGATAGCCAAGAAAACCCCTATACTTCATGGATTTGCAGCAATACCAGCTGTGAACTAACATTAATTCGCAGACGACCTACTTTGGTGCACACTCGTTCTTGAGCAGTCGTGTGAGATAGCCCTCGAAACGCTCGAAGACATATTGGTCTCCAATGGTCTTCATTTTTGATCCCAGCTGCCTAAAGACTCTAGCATTCTATAGGAAATGACACTCTAGACAACAGTATTCGGCCAACTGTAAATGCTGGCTGATTGTTTACGTGTCGTCGACAGACTTACAAGATTGAAAGCCAGTCTCTGCGTCACAAAGTGTTTCAAAAGGTGGCCTTGCAAGAGGTTACATGCAAATCATGATAACTTAGTATTACAATTCAAAGGTTTCCATGTCATTTTCTTGTGAATATCGTTGGATATACCAAATGCATGTAATGTGAACAGTTGCATAAGATTTTCCTCTTCTGTTCAGTCCTTTACGTTCCATCATCTATTGCAGGAAAGCTCGAAAACACTCCATCCATGAAAAACTCCTGCGTGAGAGCGTTCTATGAAAGTTAATTTTGCCAGGCCAAGCTTTGAAAGACCTTCCCTTCACTCTCCGCCAGGAAGCTTTGGCTTCTCTGTGACCTGGCCCGCGGCAGCATCCTTCGTGGTAGCGGAGATCTCAACAGCTTGCCCCGATCTCTCCTCGAACCATTGCTCCGTGATGCCTGCGTTACCTTCGCTGACACTTGGCCTGGTCGGTTCAGCTGCGCGAGCATGGGATCGACGTCGCTGCTGGGGCGGCTGGGCATTGTCCGCCGTCGGCGTGGCCAGATCACGTTTCCATCTACCGCTTGCGACAGACGTGGGGCGATCAGAAGCAGCCGCATTAACGGGGTCTTGGGCCCAATCCTGGTGAGGCCAATTGTGTTTGACAAACAGCGGATCATCGTCCAAGATGCGGAAACCGTGGTCTGGGACGGCCGACGTGCCGCCTCCGGGCGTGGTGTATGTTGCGTAACACGCATCGAGACCAGATGAAGAATCGAACTGAAAGCGGAAGATCAGTAAGAATATTTCTCAATCGTTTGTTTTAATGTTGATGGCAAAGGAGCCGGCTCCCAACCAGGATAGGGCTTGTCAACTTACACCGTATTTGGCAATTACTTTGTCAGCGGCAGCTACGATTCAAAGTCATGTCAGTCCATAACAAGCAAAATAACCGGTTGCTTTAGTTTCTCTTACCCGTCTTTCTGGCGTCTGATGATGGCAGCGTCGCGGTAGGAACCTCCCAGGTAATAGGTGGACCGTAACCGAGGAGGGACGAGCATGGATACCAGGTCGCAAGCAGCCAATATCTCCAGTCATTGCCTATTTTTGTTGTCAGTGTCAACACAATACAAGAAAAAATGAGTTCTCTCTTATATCTCAGGCTTTGGCGTCCTACCTTGTGCGCCGTTTTTATTGCCATCTACGGCTCGCAAGGCTTGCTTGGCAAAGTTCATCGACTCCTTCAGGGAATTGAGTGGGAACCCATCACTAGTACCAGGAAAAGATGAGTCAATTAGGACGGAAGGATATATGAAAGAGAGCAGGACACAATACTCACATCTCGCAGCGGAGGCGGTTTCCGTTGGCGTTATTGAGCCTATCATTGTAAGAGCGGTACCAATGGGGGTTGCGGTGCGTGAGTCCCCTCCATCTAGCCTTGGTTCTAGCATTGCCATTGCCATCTAGAGCCCTATTAGTCTCATGTGCTTATGTATTATGGCTGTGCTCCTCCTTACTTTCATCGTAATGATAGACGTTGAGATTTGTAACTTCTGCATACAGTTAGCCTTGGTTAGCGAATGCTGAAAAGCATCATGAAATGGAAAATCAACGGAGGGAGTGGGGGTTAGTATTAGACAGAGGCAACTTACCGTCTATGCCCCATCTCTGGTTGTCGCAAACCTGGTTAATACTGTTAGTGCGCCTGCTTACTCTTTCAACATGAAGACACAATCAACTTACCTGATCAAATCCGTATCCATATTCACACTTGTATGTAGTAGAACAGAAAACTTGCTTGCCGAAGTCGGCCAATGCATACCTGTGAGTGTCAGATGGTAAGAACGAGCGCTTGTGATGTGAAGTAGGCCGCTGTTTGGAGGCGGAGCCAAGGCGGGTAATGAAATGTTCCTCTTACCTTCCATACATCTTGGTACCCGTGCCAAGCTTTTGGCTTTGCTTTTGGCTTTGCTTTTGGCTTCGGTTGCGTAGGAACCACAGGAATTGCACCAGCAGCAATAGCAGCCTGTTGTGCGGCCTTGCCTCGAATGGTTGGACCAGACCAACCTACCAGCTTCTTCACTGAGGCTTCGGATTCACTTAAGAGGCACCAAGCCTGGACACAAGTCAACTAACACTCTAGAGACTTTTCTCATCTGTTGATACTCACCGTGGCGATACTTCCAACCGCAAGACCAGCAAGTGCACCAAGTGGCCCAGTTTCCGCCGTAACAGCAAGCACTGCACCTCCGCTGACGACACCCGTTGCAGCACAGCTGCGAACATCTCTCTTGGACAAGCTCGTGGGGTCATTGTCTAAGTCTTCCGACTGTACGAGCTGTGGATCACGGTTGAGCTGTAAGGATGGCTGGAAGCCACGGCAGCAGAACGATTGCGTTCCTCCCTGACGTATAGCTTGTTAGTGCTGAAAAAATGATTTTGGGGCCGTACGATATTCCCAGCATGAGTTGAGTTCTCACATTGCAAGTCTGCTCCTCTACAAAGTTGTTGAAGGGCTGACCGTTATAATAGTGGTTGGTGTTGACCGTAACCAGAGTGTCTCCTTCCGGACAGCCACCTGTAAAATCCTGTGTGAGTCATGCTATTCGGTCTTTTGTGTTAGAACTGGAGCTTCCTATCCGGTGAATTACCAGAGTAGCACGACAGGCCCTGACCTCGCCAGCCATACCATCTACATTTTCCCAGCAATGCACCGCTCTGGCAGCATAAAGTTTGCAGCTTGTCTCCCTCGCAAGCGCTTCCCGGTCCAAGCTCACCTACTTCACCGCGCATTTGCCCTGACGCTATGTATCCTGGTTTGCACTGCTCACCACAAAAGCTGGTGTAGCAAGTGTCACCGGCATCGAGATATGACTTGTACTCCTCGATGTCTTTCATATTGTAACCGGCTGGCTTGATTTTCAAGTTGAGCCCAATGTACTCGTTGTTAGATTTGCCAAAGACGCCTTGGTCAATCGCCCAGACCATGGTACCGGAAAGACCCAGGTTGTTAGCGTACGTGGACTTGGCTACAAACGTTTCTTCATCGTCGTAGCTTACCCACTGGTTTGAATCCCAGTGAATCCATTTCACCGCCGCTTTGGTATCTCCCACGGGTGTCAAGCCCTTCTCGTCAATTATTCGAGCAATTTCAGCAGCAGACAAAATGCCGGACGCCTTGGTGCACTTGCCGTCCACGCCGCCTTCTTTGAACACACAGCCGGGCTTGTTACAGGACGGGTCTGCTAACGTGAAGGAGCGGCCGTAGAATCCAAGACCAATGACAACATTGCCTGCAGACACTCCAGCCCTCCACAGCAAGGACAGGCCTTTGTCAATCTCAGTGAGATTGGTGTGAGGACTGTGAGCTGCGTCAGTACTTGGCTTAGCCGGTATGCATGTGAGATAAGCAGACTTACCGGATATATGGCCCAGTAAACCGATTGGATGCATCCCAGACACCGTGAATGTCGTACGTCATGACATTGAACCAGTCTACATATGGTTCCATTCCCTTGACGTCGAAGTGCTGAAGGTACCAATACTGCACAAATAGTCAGTTTATCACGGTTCCCCTTGATTAGTACTTTCTAATCGTATTGGCTAAGATCTAGGCTCATGTTTACTTACACTCGCCGGCAGTGTAACACTCAGCCCTATCAAATGTTAGATCCGCATTAGTCTGACCTAAACTTCTCAGAGGGAGTAGTGGATATAGGACAATAGATTATGTGACTTTAGATTGGAGTTGCATACCATATTTGCCAGCAAAAGCTGCCTTCATCTCCTTACATAGCTTGACGTAGTTCTCCTTGTCCTCGGGACGACCGCCATGGTTCTCCGCCACCGGGTACTCCCAATCTATATCCGCGCCTTGAAAGCCATAAGTGTTCATGAAAGCAATAAGAGATCGAATGAACTTGGCTCTATTGCCTTCAGTGCTGGCCATGTCGCTAAAAGCCTTTCGAGTACTACGTCGTTCAAGTCAGCTCCACACAAAAACACATTGCATGGTGACGGCCAGTAAGCTATGTTCAGAACTCACTCGGGACTGTTGCCCGGGTCGTTGAACGACCACCCTCCAATAGAAATCCATGTTTGAAGACCACGCTTCTTTTCGCGAAGGCCAGTGAAATCCTTCAGTAACGACGCTGCATTTGAGTCCATCGCTGTGAGCTCGAAGCTCGTAGGGTGGAAGAAAGCAAAAGCGAAGTTCAGGTGAGTGAGGCCAGTGAGATCAAGATCGTTGGGCTTGACCTTGTCGCATGGTCGGGTACTTGCCCAAGACTCGTAATATCCTATGCTTCTGAATAGACTTCCACTCTTGCCAGGCGGATTGGGAGGGTCACCGCAGGAACCGCCACTCTTGTCACAGCCTTTACCGCAGAAGTCCTGGGTGGTGTCACAGAAACCTGTAATAAGTATTAGTACGCTGTTATCATTCATTTGATACCTTTCCTTCTTTTCCTTAAGTAGATAGGGAACATATTTTACTATTTTGAGACTATTTTGAGAATTAGTCAAGGAACCATGACTCTGTAGGGGGATACAAGACCTACGCAGCAAACGTTCAAGGGGCATGTCTTCTTCCCCTCCGGGGCATACTGGCCACAAGCAGCCTTAGCATTGCAATTTGAAATACAGTTTTCTTTTCCACAAAAGTCAGGCGAGTAGCCACAGAAGCCAGACTTGCTGCAACACGCGCCATTAGAGCAGGGCGTGCCCGGTGCGCAGGTCCCATCACCTTCTGCTGCCGCTGCTCTCTTGCCCAGAGCATGAGCAGCCTTCATAAGAGGGTTCACATTCTGCTGCGTGAGGTTCACGAAGCGCGGAGTTGAGTTGGTGTGTGGAACAAAGAGGGGCTTGTACAGAGTCTGGTTGTACTTGACAGGTTGAGGTTTGTCAGTGTCGTTTCCGCGTCCGTAGAGGTGACTGCCTGAAGAAAGACGCGGCAGTGATGCGTTTACGACAGACACGGCAAGGAGAAAAGCGAGTAGCATGTTTACTTGTTTCGCCATTTGAAACGCCATGATGATGGTGTCGACGAGCAATAAAGACCAGAGATCTCAAACGGCTGGAGGAAATGTGCTCGCCAGACAAGACGACTTATCCGGCAGACGAGGGCCAGGCTATGGCTGAGGTCAAGGAGCCCTTGGCCCCCATGCACGTGTATCGTCTGCGGATACCGTGATGCCGAGTTTTTTTCATGTCCACTAGCGAGTGAGAGACGCGCATTGTTGTGGGTGGTCAGCATTTCTCGGTGTTGCTGGGTGTTCCTTTGTGTTCCTGAATGTTCCTGGCCAGTGCCAATGCTCCTCTTTCCAGATTGGGATTAGAAGTTGTATCCGAGTGGTCGCCGCCAAAACGCGGCTCCTGAGGCGGAGGCGCATCGGTTCCGGCTCTCGCAGTCCACAGCGGGCCGCTAATCTCAGTCATGTTTACCTTCCGGCTGCTTCAGGGTCCAGGTCCAATGGCGACTCAAAAAGCCCCCGATAACTGAGGGGTTCTTGTAAGCACTATCTCTGTCCAAAGTCCGTGTCCCCTTGATTTTGGGAAATTTTCGGGGTTGCATCTAATAAATCTCTGCACGATGCCGCGGGCCTTGAAGGGCCTTGAAGAAAAATAACTCATGGATTCGGCCGTAATAGCTGGCCGCGCCGGCCCACCAGTGAGAGTGACATGGCCGAGGATGAGGCAGAAGGTAGAAGGCTTTCCTTTCCTGGTCTTGCACACATCCGCCTTTTCGATGACAATCTCTTCTGGTCCAACAAAGAAGGAGGAAAATATCTTCTCGTGCAAAGGCTCTGCTAGGCAAGATGCAGCTGTTCAAGACATTCAGTGAGCTATTGCTCGTATTCGGATGTCTGTCAGGCTTCATTTAGACTCTATGGTGGCAGAGATGCTGCAAAATTCGCCGCAGAGAGAGGCGTCAACCAAGCGTGTATTATTGCTCTGTAAGTCCT
>AFRD01000083.1:0-96301 GCA_000222875.2 Periglandula ipomoeae IasaF13
TGGAGGGTCGTGCGACGTAGTCTTGGACGACGATCGACTGACTTGAGCAGACTGTCTTATCATCAGATGGAGGCGGCGAGCTCTCGAATGGCTACGTCGACACCGCGGGGATCTATGGATGTTTTGCGCAACCCTCGACCGAGCATCAGCAAGTTCCCATCGGCAGAAAACACCATTGACCATCGCATCGACGAGTCCATTGCATCTAACGAAGCGGCTGTATTCGAGAAGTGCTTTCAGCATGTGGATGATTTCGCGAGCGAGGGTCTGCGAACTCTGCTTTATGCCTACCGGTATATCGATGAGGATGCCTACGCGAGCTGGAAGGAGATTCACCGTGAAGCCGAGACCAGTCTTGTGAACCGTCAGGAGCTCATTGAAGAGGCTGGTGAGATTATTGAGCAAAAGTTCGAACTTGCTGGCGCAACAGCCATTGAGGACAAGCTGCAAGAGGGCGTTCCGGAGACGATTGACAAGCTGCGCCGCGCCAACATCAAAGTATGGATGCTCACGGGCGACAAGCGCGAGACGGCCATCAACATTGGTCACTCAGCCCGCGTGTGCAAGCCATATTCCGAGATTTACATCCTCGACCGCCACAATGGAAACCTACAAGATTGCTTGACCACGACACTCAACGACGTAGGTCGCGGCATGGTCCCTCACTCCGTCGTCGTCGTGGACGGCCAAACGCTCGCCACCATCGACGCAGACGATGATCTTGCCGTGCTCTTCTACGACCTCGTCCTCCGTGTCGACTCCATCATATGCTGCCGCGCCTCGCCCTCCCAAAAAGCCAACCTTGTTAAATCCATCCGCCGCTTCGTCCCCAAGAGCATGACCCTCGCCATCGGCGACGGCGCCAACGATATCGGCATGATCCAAGCCTCCCACGTCGGCATCGGCATCTCGGGCCGCGAGGGCCTCCAGGCCTCCCGCATCTCTGACTATTCCATTGCCCAGTTCCGCTTCTTACAGCAGCTGCTCTTTGTCCACGGCCGCTGGAATTATCTCCGCACGGGCAAGTACGTGCTCGCGACATTCTGGAAGGAAATCATTTTCTTTCTGGCACAGGCCCATTTCCAGCGCTTCACGGGGTACTCGGGCACGTCGCTCTTTGAGTCGTGGAGTCTGACTGTGTTTAACAGTCTGTTTACGTCTTTGCCTGTCATTTTGCTGGGCATCTTTGAGAAGGACCTCGCTGCGGAGACGCTGCTTGCTGTGCCGGAGCTGTATACCTTTGGTCAGCAGAATAGGGGTTTCAGTTTCACGCAGTACTTTGGATGGATGGTCATGGGTGTTGCGGGGAGCTTTGTCATTTACTACTTTACGTGGGGAGAGTATATGGGCGCGTTGTTCACCGTGGACACGAGCTTGTATGCCATGGGGGCGTTGTGCTTTACTGTTGGTGTGATTTTCATTAACATTAAGTTGTTGTGAGTATTTCCCTTTACCCTTGCCTCTTACCCAGTTCTCTTCCGCCTTTGCAATCATGGCCATATTACATTCACCACTAACATTCTATCAGAATCCTCGAACTACACCACAAAACAGTCATCACATTCACCGGCTTCTTCATCTCCGTAGCAGGCTGGTTCCTCTGGTGCCTCTTCCTCTCGGGCATGTACCCCCTCAAAGTAGGCAAGGACATGGTCCACAAGGCCTTTCTCCAGAACTTCGGCCGCCAGCTCAGCTGGTGGACCACTTTACTTCTGGGCCTGGCCACGCTCGTCGTCATTGATCTTGTTGTGCAGGCTGTGCGGAGGGTGTACTGGCCCACGGACCAGGATCTCATGCAGCGCATCGAGAAGGATGCGGATGCGAGGCGGGCGCTTCGCGAACATGTTGCGTTGATGGAGGATGGGGTTCAGCATGATGATATTGAGATGCAGGATCTTGTTGCGCATGGAGGATTGGGGGTTGGTGAGGGGAAGAATAGGGCTTCTGTGAGTGTGGATGTAAACTCGGGACGGTGACTTGGGATAGGGAAAGGGAGACTATTTGGGGCGTTGGGGATTGAAGGAGCATTTTTGGGATCATTTAAGCATGGCGTTTTAAGGTTGGGATAGATGATGATGTTCATGTTAGATTTGGGTCTGGGTTTATTATTGGGTAGATAGATAGCGGTTGACTATGAGAATCTCGCCTTGCAGTGAGTACGACTGCAGTACCAATCTTTCGTGACTTAATCTACAAACAGAAGGGAACACGGCTCCTTTCGGGACATTGTACATACTGTCTGCTGCGTCCTGGGACACTGGAATGATAGTATAGGTTCTTGTAAATGATAGCTGATCTACTGAACTTTTTGCTACGTATAGCAATTTCTGCCTCTGGGAAGCTCCTGACTTCAATGTAATGCATCGATACTCCAGAACACTTGACAAGGTACTCAGCCATTTGAGAAGCAGTCATTCGGTGATATTGCAGAAGAGCGGAGACGCATTCGTGAAGTCAACTATATACAACGCACGCGCGCAACTCAGCAGTCGTCATCCCCAACACTATCATCCACCTTCACCAACACCTTACCCCTAGAATGTCTCCCACCCAATTTCTCATACGCCTTGTCCGCCTCGTCGAACGACCAGATACTATCTTTAACGACGCGAATTTCTTCCCGTCCGACCATATCCACGATCTCCTGCCTGTCTTCCAAAGTCGGCGACATCATGGACACGCCTCTCCACAGACGGCCTACTCCGCCGAGCCACGTACTCACCGGCCACCAGTCGTTCAGTTTCATCTGGAACACTGCGCGCAGGAAATCTGGAACAGAGAACGAAGGCGGCTTGATGCCCACGGAGGAGAATATTCCTCCTGGAACGAGATATGCGGGGCTGTTGGTGTATATGTTCTGGAAGCCGAGAGTATCAATGATGGTGTCGAATGGTTTTGATGAGAACCGAGCTGTGAGATACGCTGTTAAGTCCTCATGTTGCGTATAATCAACGACCTGTATCATTAGCATTCAATATTAGTATTTTTACCAGTGAAAAAGGGTAAACATACCTCATCTGCCCCCAGACTCTTCACAAGTTCCGCATTCCTCCCGCTACAAACACCAACTACATATCCCTCCGACCCAACAATCCTCCTCACCATCTGCACAACCATGCTCCCGATCCCACCGCTTGCGGCATTCACAAGGACCCTATCCCCCTTCTTCACCTCCGACTCCTTTACCTGCTTTATCGCCGTCATCCCCGTCAGCAAACACCCCGCTCCATCGGCAAAGCTCACATTATCTGGTTTCCGAACGGCATATTTCGCGGGGATAGCAATGTAATCTGCCAGAGCACCCGTTCCGGTACTCAATGTATGTGGCGCAGGCAGCATGGCGACTACCTTGTCACCCTTGGAGAAGCGCCATGTTGGAGCGGGAAGTGTAGTTGAGGGTGTGCTGGAGTTTTGCTCAGGGTGTCATACGTCTGTTATTGTGCCGGAGAGGTCCATTTCGGGGATACATGTTTTGGAGCGGAGAAAAGTTGGAATGAGAGTCATTTGGAAGATAGAGCCAATGTTGAGGCCTGCGAAGGCGACTTTTATGAGGATCCATTCTTCGGGGTTGGGACAATCGCGCGGGAGGGGGAGGGATGGGGGGAGTGTTGGTGTTGGACGGGTTGTGAGGGAGAGGACTTTTGATGGGGCCCCGCGGGAGGAGAATGTTCAGATTTTGGATGTCATTGTTGATGGGCGTTTTGATAATGCGGAAGGGGGTTTAATGAGATGAAATGAGAGAGTCGGATGACTTGGTCGGTGGAGGGCGTGTAAGTGGTGTATGAGGTGCAAGTTTGACGTTGAGGATATCAAGATGCTAACTGGTAAAGAATGCTAAAATGCAAACGGCATAAATGAGTCTTATAGGATAGAAAGAACAGATATACAGTATTGACTTCAGCCTCACTAGGCTTCCATTTCTGCTACCTTCATGGGCACGAATACGAACTGCTTGGCGGTTGCTGGTGCCCCACGCAGCTGAACCGACACTACCACCACATTTGATGCGTGGCTGATGCACCTCCTTCTTTGTCACCCGTCCTGACCATACCTAGGTATTGGGCATAACCTGACCATTGCAGGTACCTGGCCTGACCTTGTTCATTCTAACCCTAACCCTACGTTAGGGTCAGGTCAGCTATGATCATGGCCAGATCGTCTGAGCACTCGTCGAGTACTCCCACAACTTGCCCGAGCTACCACCCTCCATACACGTCAATTAAGCTTCAATTCTCGTTATGTCTGAAGAGCTCATGACTCAGGACGAAGCCGCTTCAGCGCTCTTGGCTTTTGTCTACTCTGGAGCCATCGGCTCCCCCAATGGGAAAGGTGTTGGTTACGCACTGATTGAAGAGACGCCTACGAGTTTCTCCTGGTCGGCGGCATTGGAGAATATCAATGGACCGGCCGTAGCTGTTGATAGGTACTGGATCAAGATCGATAGGCAGTCGAAGAAGATATCGTCTCCAAAGCCTATTACACTTTCGGATGCAGAGCTGTCTGAGGCGATTTTCTCTGCCACAGGTCAAACTGTCGCCTCATCCACTAGGTTTGTCGATGGTGCACTGAGTGTCTCGTACAAGGTTACTGTACGAGAGAATTCGGACGTTGCCTACGTGGTCCAGCTTCGCCACCATGGCAACGTCGCCTCTATGGACGCGCTTATGATATTGATTTCAAAGACCATTGATTCGCATCTTCTACCCGTACCTCCCGTGTATCCCATACCTGGAGAAAAGAGAAGGCAAGAGGCCACGGGTCTAGGAAGGCAGATAACGCTGCTGATACCGGGCCTTATAGCTTCAACGACATACCCTGGCCTATCTCACAAAGAGAAGCTTGTTTTTGTACGAAAGATGGCCCTCGCATTCCAGGCTTGTTGGAGTATACCGCTTCCAGCGCCTCGTCTAATCGGCGAGCTTGTCGCCACCAGTGTAGGCGATAAGGTCACGCTCAACATTAAGCCTGATCAACACCACGGTCTTGGAGGCCCTTTTTCTTTGCGCGAGTATCTACGGGCATATATCAGGTCTTCACTTATCGCTCTTGAGAAGCAACAAGACATTGAGGAGTATAAAGAGGGATATCTTGAGAGAATCAGAGACTTTGTTCAGAAACGTTTTCACAATATTCCAACCATTGTTGAGGACGTCCCTATCGTCGCTATGCATTCTGACATGGGGCCCCATAACATCATCGTATCCAGCGATACTCACATCGATGTTAAGGCCGTCATTGACTGGGAATTCGTTGCAAGTGCGCCATTTGCATCCCTTCACCAGATCATCGAAATGTTTTTCCGCGAACCAGCCGCAAATGGGTTTGGGCCCGAGTACCTTCACGCAGGTGAGCTTCGCGAGACATTCTGGGGAACTATTCCTGACTGGAAGCTGTGGGTGGAGAGCGAGCCTACTCGGGTGTTCTTAGAGTGGTTCAGATTTGGCTTGTTCATGAAGCCTGAATGGCGACCGAAGGACCTACCAGAAAACGAAGCACAACGATTCTGGCAGGAAAATATTCGCGTTGTTGAGGGCATGCTGAATAAGTATCAATGATGTTACTGGAGGGTTGCTTCGCCTCCCATGCTGAGTCGTAGTATTTGGAAAGTCTGCTCTCGCTTGCTCTGTGGCAAGAAACAAAGGCTCAAGCCGGGCCATAATCGTGAAAATTCGCAATAGAAATAAAGCAAAATCCCATCGATAGACTTGTATGACTTGTCGCACTGATCGCCGCACTGATCGGTTGCCTAATGGGGTATTCAGGCTGGATCCATAATTTGGCTCAGCTAGAGGGCTGACACAAGCCGTTATGCTCAAATCACCGACCCTTCAGCGGACGCTTCGACTGAATATGCTTCAATAGCCAGGGAAGGAAGATTTTGCGCCTTCAAAGATGTCTCTGCAGGCCGGCACATCGTTCACGTACACGCCCTTACCCATCGCAACGTCAATCCGAGTCTTGCAAAAGCTCGACCCCACTGAAGACGGAACCCTCTCCTTCTCCTTAGTCTCACAGGACCTCAACGACAGCACTCGACTTCCTCATGTCTGTCTGTCATATACCTGGGGAAACCCATTCGCAAGCGGGCCGGTGTTCAAGGAGCATTTTGAGGCGGTTGCCCCCGACTATGAAGAGAGTAACAAGGTTCGCGTTCTCATTAATGGGGAAACCATGCTCATCCAGAAGAATCTCCATGACGCGCTGAGCATGATTCCCAATGATGCATACACTGAGTTTGCGAATCGTCCCTTGGACGGAACACCTGGACAGCGGTATATACATATCGCGGCGTACAAAGGGCGGGCGAAGAATGTTGAGAACTGGTTCCACCGGGGCGCAAACATCAATCAGCTCGATGACAATGGGCACAATGCGCTGCATTACGCGGCCGATCAGGGCCAAATGGAATGCGTCAAAATCTTATTACGTTGTGGATGTGATCAGAAGATAAAAGATAACACCGGAAAGCTTCCTGTTGATCTGGCAAAAGAGAAAGGCCATGACGACGTAGCTGCCTTGCTAGAAGCCTTCGCGGAGCAGGACGGTGCAAACTTGGAGGAACCAAAAATAGTGTCCGCTCGCACTATTCCCAATCCCGTTGTATGGGCAGACGCAATATGCATCAATCAAGGCGACATCGCTGAAAAGAGCGCGCAAGTCGCCATGATGGACTTGATTTACTCCAAGGCTATGTATGTGATTGCGTGGCTGGGCCCTCCTGACAACCACACTGATACAGGAATACAGACGCTGTCAACTCTTTATCAAAACTTGCAGGCGTTTGAGAAGAGCGGCATTGATCCCTTCAGCGGTAAAGACAAAGACAAGTACACAGAGGCTGGAATTCTGTACCTCTCCCACCAGGATTGGACGGGACTCGCGTGCTTATACCAGCGGCAATGGTTTCGCCGGGCATGGATCGTCCAAGAAGCTGTTCTTCCCGAGGCACTACTCATGTTTATCGGAAGCAAGGCCATTGAGTGTCGACAACTCGGCAAGGTAGCCGAGGCGATTCGATACAATGAGGCACAAGTCGGGTCGTCCTCATCAGTTAGTTTTGTACCTATCAATGAGCCCGCCGTGTCGGTAGTATGGAACATGGCAGAAGTATCTAAATGACGACGTTTCAAGGCTGGAGCAGCAGAGAACAACGACAAGGCCAAGGAGTACGAGTCCAACTTTTCGCTCAAGTATGTGGTTTACAACTTCTGGACATTCGTTACTTCAGATGCGAAGGATAAGGTCTTTGCATACTATGGCTTACTTAATCTTTTTGATAAGGAGAGACGGGAGACAGACTATGCCTTGTCGTTGCCGACCGTGTATGCCATGGCCACGAGGGATCTCATCAAGAGCGAAGCGAATCTTCGGGCGCTCTCGGCGTGCGTCTACCCGCTTCACAGACGGAAGGATTTGCCGTCGTGGGTGCCGGATTATAGTCTCCCGGGTATGAATGCGATCCCGCGAAATTTTAGTGTGAACAAGGGATTGGAGTACATTGAGCCGCCGGCGCCAACTGACCCTATTTCCCTTGTGCTGAACGTCAAGGGCTACATGATTGGTCTCATCTCTTCCGTCGGTGGTCGATCGGGAACACAGCCATCTGAGAAGCTCCTGTTCGATCCAACATGGTTGACCATGCCGCTTTCACTACGAGGCAAAGGAGGGTATATTCAAGGAACGAGCCTGTCTTCCATTCTATGGACCACGTTATGTATGAACATGTCATCAGGGAGCATCTTCGACCCCAGCGAGTACGGCGACAAAGCACCAGCCGAACAAGGCATTCAATTCCGCTACTTTGTTCTCCTCGCGATTCTCGCCGCCGCCGACGCCAAGATTCGTGAAAAGCTAGGACTAAAAATCACAACCAAGTATAATCTTGTATTTAGTCATCTGGAATACGACCCAATGAAGGAAGACATGGAGCCCGTGCTCGCGGATCTAGATGCATTCGAAGAACACGACGGTGATCAGTGCTGGCTGCCCAGTCGATCAGAGGTGCTGCGGTACTGGAACGAGTTCCGGTGTGGATTGTTGCGGAACACAGAGGTTGAGAACGATGAGGGACCTACTGATTTCTATTTACCTGCCGGGGTGGACGAGACGAACGCTAGACCAATCGGGAATGGGTACGTCATGCCTCATTCTCGAATGGCGAGACGGTGCATGGGCTTCATCAAGACGTACGGCGATCTATATGGCGGACGGCATCTTATTACGGTCAATGATAGGTATCTCGGTATGGCGTCGCTGGCGACTAGGCCCAAGGATGAAGTGTGGGTGCTGCCGGGCTTGAATGCTTTTGCGGTGCTGCGTCCGAAGAATGGAAGTTCGAATGATGTTCGGAACGGGGTGAGGTCGTATGAATTTATGGGGTCGTGCTATATTAGTGGGATGATGCATGGGGAGGTGGTGCCGCTGATGAAGTCGAAGCTGGAGGACATAGAGCTGGTGTGATATGGGATGGGATGGGATGGGATGGGCTATTTGGATGACGGCTTGTTTTGGGAGGCTGTGAATAAAGCGATGAGATGTAAATGGGTCTTAAATATGGCTTGGACATGGCCCTCAGACAAAATCAAAACAGCGTTGAAATTGTTTTGGAACGGATCGCGTTGGGATATGGTGCCAGCCTAATGTACATTCTTGAAAGTCACAGTAGTCTTCTCTCTCAAAACTGAGCGTCGTGATTTGAATCCAGGAAACCTCCTAATTGTACATGCGTGGCCCATAACAAACTCCAGTTCATCTTACAGTTGCTAACCATCTTCATTTCCAAATATCAAAGCATACAACGTCCTCGCATCCATCACAATGTCCAGCTTATACGACGTGGCAACGTTCGAATCGTCAAAGTACTCATCCGACAGCACATCCTTCACCATGATTGCCGTGCCGCATACGTGCATCCTCACATTATTCGAATGCTCCTCCTCCGCCGGCCGCACAACCACCCTCTTCATCGGGTGTCCGTCGATGCGCGCTATGAAATCGCCTTGTCGCGCCTCGGGCGACACAAAGGCGAGCTTGAACGGCGTTCTGTCCCATGGACTACTTGAGAACTTGAGCATTGCCAGCCGCGGCTCGTCAGGAGCTATTTTCTCATGCACCCAAGCTGATTCGAGTCCTGGAGCAATCTTGCGACCCTTGTGCATAAAGTTCCAGTAATGGCCGTACATTTCAGGCCCGTGGAAGCCAATCTTGTGGTTCTGGAAGCTGCTCATGGGCACGAGCTTGCCGTCAGGAGCATCGAGGCCTCGACGCAGCAGATTATCGTTTTCGTAATGCGCGCTGTCTAAGTTGCCGCGGTACATGCGTTGAAGCTCCGTGTCCCATGCATCGGTTGTTTCAAGAGACGATAGCAATTCAGTCGTCGGCGGGCCCAGGGACACGATGACGCCGTAGACTTCTGAAAAGAAGGATAACGCTGAAAGCGCCGACTCGTCGTTTTCATCTTTGTTGCGGTCATCGAGGAAGGATTCATCTTGCGGGGCGTTGTGGAAGCGGACGACGCCGGATACAGAGCCTAATTTCTCGCCGCCGAGAAGATCTCGCACCAAGCGACAGAATTGGATGCGCTCGTCACAGTCTTCGGGGAGGAGATCATGGCGGCTCATGAAGTGGATTGTGTCGGACCACACCTCTAGCAGCGTCTTGTTGTAGTCCATGGGGAATCCACGTCCATCCGTTGACAGACCGACCAGGCCGTAGATCTTGTCTCTGGGGTCTTTGGACAATGCGGTTGCATGGTTGATGAGCAGTCTCCGAAGCGAACAACTGCCATCGTATTTGTCTCTGCGCAAATGATTTAGCTTCAATGGGCCGACGTTGTCCTCGACGCCATCGTGATTGCGGATCCAGGCTATGAAGGCATCCCACTCCGCTGGTTCTTTGCCGAAGCATAGATAGATCTTGCGCGCCTTGCCAATCTCCTGCAGGGTCCATACTCTGTCCCAGTAGCCGTCGGAGACGATCCTGTCCTTGACGTCGGCGTTGGGTTCTGCCTCTGGTGCGCCGGGGCTCAAGTCAATTTGCAGGTTGGTGTATCGGCCTCCAAGCCAGACGAGGGTTGAACTGGCGCGAGCATAAATATGCGGCATGATGCGCAGTTGACTGCTGCGCTCGGGTATGTCATTTTGGTTGATGGAGATGGCGTCGATCCAGATGGCGCAGCTTCGTTGATGCTGGTGGAAATAGTGCAGTGCGTCATAGAGATTGTTGGTGACGCTGAACTTGACGTTATCGACGAGGATTGTCTGCTTAAAGGATTCATCTCCCCACCGGTATGACAGCGTCTCATAGTGCGGCCGTTGAGCAAACGTAGTGGTCTGTAGATGGCATACTATGTAGCCGTCTTTGCTGGGTTCTGGGTCAATCGTCACAAGGCGGATGCCATCGGATGTTTTATGTAACGGGCGGCTGGCATACGACTCGGGTGTGGGATCAGTCTCACGTCGCTGCGACTGAGGTTGAGCTGATGATGGTGGTAACGGCACTTTGGACGATGAAAAGACCATTGTTGATTTGGTCGTCCGTGTGATCAATTGTCCCCCATACAATTTGGAGGTGGAGGATTAGCTGCAGGAGATTGGCCTCAAGCAATCTGGTTGCTAGGTATTGGTCAATGAATCTTGTAGAAGAATGGCAGCGAACCAGACTTGATGAGGGACACAGAGCCATGCAAGCCGCTCACGTTGTGGGCGGAGCATCTTCAATCTCCAGGCACAGGCACAGGGTCCATACATGAACTCAAGCTAGTTTTCAGCCTCATGAATCCACTAGTTCTTGTGCGTCATCATGAGCCGCAGCGGGGGTTTCAATTCGCAGTCGCGATTCGTCACGCGCCGTGCAGTTCATCATCACAAGCAGAAAGGTGTCACAACAGGGCGCCGTCGCACTCTGCAGAATTGCATCACGGAATCTCAGACCGCATCAATGAGTATGGAACAGACTGGCGGGCATTGTATGAGAATGGTAAGTGTAGAATCGAACTTTCATTGCCTCGCTCGCGACGGGACTTGTAGAAGCCTTGACAGGCAAAGGAAAGAAGTTCTTGGTCGGTAGGAAACAGATTGGAGTCGTAATTGCCACACTTTGGCAATCGACCGGTGAACGGTGAAAGCCAGTCCATCAACGAGCTTCTAGAAGTAATACTTATGGAACGATCTTTCCCCCACCGTCTCTAAATTGTCTGCATCCTGAAAACCTCTCAACCAATTTATACTTTGATCATTTCACGACGAACACCGCATGTGTTGCATGATTCACGCCATCAAAAGCGAAAGAGAGGAATCGGAATCACTGTCCATATACTGGGTCAATTAAGGCTTCAGTGCAGCAGTATCATCGGTGCCTACCAGTTGACGGCAATCGCATCCGCCTGTTCAGGTCCCCGATCCTCGTCCTCTCATGGCTCCTTCGCCGTGGCTTAGACCAAGTCCGCGTGGCTCATCCCGATAACAGAATCGCTAATGTATAGGAAATGGTGAAATTTACCTAAGTCCTGGGGGCCTATAAGCGCAGGAAAAGCCGACCAAAGCAGGAAAATAAGAGATCCTAGCGCGGAAATATGAAGACAATGAGGATTGAGCACGGTCCTTGGATATTTCACACCCTCGTATACCGGCTATAGAACTCGTCCCTGGCGCACTGCCAGGCTTGTTCAATCTTCCATTGAGACTGCCATCTTTCATCCATTGCTGGAATCTTGGAAATAAGCTAACAGCAAGGCGATCCATAAATATCTCGCGCTTTACCGACTCGGCTTTGAGCCATGTCATGCTTCACGGGATTCGAGAGCAGCCCCTGTCTTCGGAGCGTCCGATTGAGGGAATCGCATCCACCCGATCGTTGAAAGGGTCAAAAAGTAGACAACCTCATTTCTACCTTGTGTGCTCTGACAATTCAACAAGTCTCCTTTAATCCAGGTCGTTTTGTACCAGCGTCTGAGATTGTTCCATTGCTCAGAGATAAGAGAGCACAAAATTCTTATCGCGAAGATACGAATCCAGAGTCTAGAACCGACAGAGCGATATTGAGATCATTCGTTACAGTCGTGTAATGATGGAAGGGGCCATAATGCAGACGTCTGTTGATTCTGCTCATATTGGTTGATTACAGGAAGAGGTAGGAATGGCAGCCAACGGGACCACCCACAAGTCTTCCTCTCTATTAAGTTAAAACATCCGCATGATCATCCTGCGATGTGGAAGGGAACCAAACACACGGTTTCTTGATACCATACCGGGGTGTCCATGAGCTCGCTGGGATCCGTTCGCGGATTAGTTCTTTTTTTCTCATGCATGCCGGTTCAAGTCAATCCGACACACAGAATGCGTGCGCGCCTTCTGGCTGATATATGAACCAAAGCACACGACGTGGAAAACTCAAGTTCTCGCGATAAAATCCACCAGTTGATAATCGCAAAGAACACGATGAATCTTCTCAATTGTTGTATTTTCCTAGCTTGTACCCTGACAGGGCTCGCTCAGGCTGAGAGCCTTGGGCATGCGAAACATACACAGCCTCATGGGAACAACACCAAAACAAGGTTGGCGTCTGGCCCGAGTTCAACAAGTACACCAGTCGTTGTGCTACCATCATTGCATTCTTCCCTGACGTCTCGAGAACCGACAGTGACAACGATAAGTCATGTTAAAGCACACTCTCCTAGCTCGGGCTCGGGCTCGAGAAGCACGTCAATTGTCGCGCTGCCGCCACTTCTTTCATATTTGACGTCTCAAAACCCAAGGGTCGCAGCGGCAAGTCATATCGACAAACTCTCCTCTGCGCTTTCATCAACTGTCGATGCGAAACCCAAACAGGCCTTCGAGACACACCCTACCACGCATGCGACATCGCTTGGATTGTCCAGCACCCATGCAGCCTCTTCGCCGACTTCTAGTGCATCTGTCACTCCACTGCCCATCGTCAAGACGCTTCCCAGTGGCGCAAGACTGGAGCCGTTGAAAGATGCCAAATATACCGAGCCAGAGCTTCTCACGACGACTCTGCCCGGGAGCAAGACCCCAGTTGTTGTGCCTGGTGAGTTTGTCCTCCCGAGTCAGGCACTTCCTGCATCTAGGGGAAGAGACAGGTCAACTCAAATCAATGAACTCGCAAAGCTGACCGGATTTTGCCCTGTCAATAGTTGTTGTACCCCTATCCGACCTGCCATTGCTTTGTTGGGGATGTATACCCCCTACCTTAGCGAAACCTTTCGAGTTAAAGCTCCCGCAATTCTGCGTTCAAGTGCTTGCGAGCTCACAAGTGAGAGAGTGTCCCAAGCAGAGTAGCACAGGCGGCGAGAGTCACAAAGACAAGCCTGCAGAAAATACGAAACAGCCAACATCAGCTGCTGTGCGTCACCCTAGCAAGACTTCCGTGTCACTTCCGACAACAAAAAGCACGTCTGTAGCCAGAGCTTCATCTACTACCAAAGCTGCATCTACCACGAACGCATCATCTACTACCACAACGACCAAGAAGTTGAAGCCGAATTCCCTGATATGTTCACCCGTTACTTGTGGCGGTCGTGGTAAAGCTTGTCCCAAAGCAAAGGCAGGACGAAGTCTACCAAGACATGCAGACACTATTAAACGAGGACTGCCCGCCGCAGGTGACTGGAGAGATCCTCATGATGCCAGCGATTTTTACCCTGGCGATGTTCAGTCGTTCCTTAGAACTGAAGCTTGGAAAGCCAGCTCGGGCCTCGAAAACGCCCGGCTTGTACACCTGGCAACACCAGAAATAGGCGCTGTAACAACTTCAAACCAGGTTATTTTTACTTCTGCAGTGGGAACGCTCGCCATGGGTGGCCTTTGGGGCTGTACTGCCGTCATCGTCATCTCCAAATGGGGCGCCTGGGCAGCTCACATATGGGAAGGCGCGTTCAAAGACGAGGCTGAGTTTCAACGAAGCGCTCTAGACGCCGTTCGACGAGGCACAGGAAGTGATTTACACCATTACGGTGTCATGGATCTCTTAAGTGCGAACTCACCCATCCTCCGGAGTACCAGCCCTGGGGAGCGAGATATACACATTATATTACTGGCGCCGCGGCCTCGCTATGACTATGTCAATCCTAACGACTATGACGCCCTAGATCAGATTCGTCTAGACGAGAACTACGCGGCGGGACATCAAATGTATCCAGAACAGAACCAGAGAATTCTTCAGAATCTCCGAGACGTGTTCCGCGACCGAGTGGCGAGCGAGAAGATTATCGACTACGCACCCATGGTTCCGGACAGGGCTACCGAAGACGAGCTGCTGAGGGCTGAGCAACATTACCTCGAGACAAGTGACGACAGCCTTATAGAACAATGGAAAGATCAGCGGGCGGATAAACTGGGCGACGTTGACTTCACAACCCACAGAGGCAAATTCGTTCTTCAGTACCGTCCAGCCCGTCTCGACTGCAATGCCCATCTAGGTTATCGTTTGCATGCATAATGGCGTCTTTGGACTGGTGCCGGGTCCTCGCCCGTTGCTCAGTCTAATTGGGTAGCTATGGCAGGCCAAGACTTTGTACCGCCGCCATCTGCAGGTGGCCAACGCAAGAGAGGAGAGGCGTGTTCTCTGAGGCATACGAGCGGTGTTGCATCTTCAACCACCCATAGCACAAAGCGTATGACTACCGGGACCTCAAAGACTGCTCCACCAACTTCTACTGTCACGGAAACGGCACCAAAGACAAGGGCAATGCGAACGACAACTAATGTACAGTCAAGTCACATTTCACTGACCTCCTCCAAAAGCACAAAGACGAATACCATGATAACGAGCACATCCCAAGCTGCTCCTCCTCCTCCACTACCCCCACCACCGTCGCCACCGTCTCTCAAGTGCGAATTCTGGGCCTCTTATGAAGAACACGGTGTGCCTACCGGCCTTTTTGAGGCTGTTCGAAGAATCTTCAAACCGAGAAGCACGCTGAGGATAAGTCATCAAAAAGATCCGTTGTGGGAGGACACACAGACAAATCCACTTCAGAGCAGCGCGTGGGCGCTTGCAGCAGAGACCCTTCACATTCACGACCCCTTGACGCTATTGTGGGATGTTCCTAAAAAGGCATGTGCTTGCAACGTCGGTGGCGTCAACGTGCCTGGCAAGTACGAAGAGAAAACCATGACACCGAGTCATTCGTGGTGGTCGGCAACGGGCCAGACTACATGCCAATGCTTCTTTGACTGTCGGAGGTGAACCGCAATAGGCGCAGATTTCTGAAACCGAGTTGGCGTAATGATCGTAGCCAAAGCTTTTAATATACCCACGAAAATAATACATGTTCAATCAGAGCTAAAGTCAAATGCTGGACGATTGTCAAGTCCTAATACCCTATAACCAGTTCAATGCTCGCTAGTTCACTGTCTCTTCGACACTTCAAGCTATGCTATCGTTCTAAGAGACAAAAAGTCAGGATTGTTAAGTTCGCCAAGTATGATATCAAGTCGACAGCAATGACGTTAATTCCAACTAATCAACATCATTCTGGCCGAAAATTCATTATTGTTCAATAACTTCAGTCAGAACAACAGGAAGGCTACGATCGTGTAGATGGTACAACGTTGCTGGTACTGCATAATTTACTACATAAAATGAGCTTTTCAATCCTCTTTAGCAAAGATTTGAGAAAAAGTCTTCGTCATTGCGCAATCATACCAAAGTTGTGCCTCGTGCTGTTGCGCGTTATGAGCGGGGACGCGCCAGCCCGAAATAGAAGCCAACATGGAACAATTACCATTCAACCGGTATCAACCGATTGATCCCATCTCGCCTCCATATGAATGAACCTTGGCGCTGTTTCCTTAGCATGCGCCGGACGACCCATTTCAAGTTCAGAACTAACAACATTTCTCAGCCAGACCTGAGCTGCCTCGGTCGCTGCCGTTGGTGGGGCACGTACGTCAGGAGCTTGCCTCTTTACGAGGGGAGGCTCATACGTTTTGCTTTTGCATGATCATCCAGTTGTATTCTAATCCATTCTCAATTCTCGCCTCTGAGTTTTTGCTTTTCTCTCTAAGCGACGATCAAAGCGTCAACCGGAATTGTTACCTTGTAATTTCCGGTCGGTGAAGCCAACATTTGTTTCCTTCTTCGGTGCCTTTCGGCCCCGTTTTGGTCCCTCTGCCGTCGATGCTAGTCAGGGGAAACCACCGAACCCCCCTTGCTGGAGTTGCGCTATCCAATCACGGAAGAGGCTACATCCACGACACTATGAACCCTTCCTACCAAGAACTCTACCTTGATGTGCCTGGTAAGTCGCACAGAGGGTGAGCCCCAAAACAGCAACAAAACCTGCTGTCCTGGGGGACTTCAGCCTATGGCACAGAATTTTGAGTCTCTTATTGGTTTCCCCGTTTTTCAGACCACTAAATCACTTCCCAGCAGGTCAGGAAATGCGCCGTCCTGGTTGCACCACGCTCAATGATCGTTTCATACGGAACCATGCTTACGAAAGATTGTATAGTATGTCCCATTTTAGAAAACAAGGCAGCTGCATATCTGTACAGCTATCGTGGGAATGAAACGTCGTCAAGACCCTGAAACAGCATTGAACTTGCCTCACAAACACGGTCTCCATGCGGGTTGTCTGAGTTGAGTGATGGACTCCAGACATTGCTTGGTGAGTGCAAGTCAATATCTTTGTCTTACATCGCTCTATAGCCCTGGAACATCGCGGGGTTGGAGAGCCACGAAGCACCTGCATCTACTATCGTCGGCGAATGCCCTATCATATGGCGTGTCGATCTTTTCACAAACGACAAGCTTCTTTCCGGCTGCTTCTGTTCCGTGCTTTGTTGGAGCGCTTCAGGACCGCCAAAATTGCCACATGGAAAGCCACGAGAGCCGAAAACAAGGCTATGATGGTGATCAATTGCCCGAAAGCACTGAAAGTTGCTTGGATGAGGTTTGACCGGAATGGTCCGCGAACAACCATGTCAATACGCTATGCTTTGCTGAATTAGGAAACAAGCTCGTTTCTGCAATTGGTGATTCTTACTGCCATTCTGTACTGTACTCGGACAAGCACTCAGTTGCCTCAATATCGCCTACTTCAGATGCTAGATCTGTTTCGTCAAGTTGACATGATAACGCTGGAAAGCATGATTAAAGTTCGAGACAAAATGGCTGAGATATTTGTCGGTCAAGGAGAAGCTAATACTCAACGGCAAGGACACAGACCAGGCTTGCGTACATTCATGCTATCGAAGAGATTGTAAGTACACAAAGACGGCGCCCGCCAATTTCCACCCCTTCAATGCAAACACTGGGTAGCATAAAGCAGGACGCCGATCAGCTCTAGGCCATCGTCACGAGGCTCTCGTTGTCTTCCGCACAAGGCTAGAATGCCATCGGTGCTGGCGTTGAGACATGTAACTACCAATTGCGTCTACCAATTGCGCATGTCGGCCTGATGTTCCTTGCCGCCACTCTTACATGGATTCACTTGCCAACGGGCAGTGTGCCGACCCGATGACCGTACAGAACAGCCAGTGGCATTCATCAGCCGTATCAGCTCTCGTCCTGACTTGAACCGATCCCAGAGGATAAGTGCTCCGGGGCCAGCCGACAGGTTGGCGACGCAGCCATGCATTGAGTTGTAAGACATGGCGTGGTGGTCTGGCCATTGCAGTCGATTGCTTGGAGCCACCAACTCCGGCGGTGACAATTTCCGGCACCTGCGGACTGACTTGGCGACTCGGCGACCGGCCACCTCAGGTCGACTTCCTGCATGAGAGTCCTCAGCCGTAAGAAGCTCGACATGTTTGTCTCAGTTTGGAAGATCGTCGACCTTTCGTCCCAATCGAGATTTGTTGGCTGGCGGGCGGCCACACTGGAGGGAAATAAGGGATTGTCCCCGAGTTCCCCATCTCACCTCTCCGCCCTAATCCCTGCCAATGCAGGGCTGAAATGGACGAAGGCCAAGAGGTACATGGCGCGCTCGACCCAGCCACGAAAGATCAGGCGAGTCCCCAGTTACGGGCGGTCGGTGAATGATAACCTTGCACCTGGACGTCGTCAATGAGACACTGAGGACTGCTGAAGCATCCTTGTCAGCCTTCTTTGGAGAGATATCAACGCATGTATGGAGCATCGCACCACAGTCTACTGTATTTGCACGACTTGCTATGGGTATACTATGACGGCTCCATCCCGAATCCAACAAACTTTCACTTTGGGATCCGGTGGCAGCAGAGGCAGGGCGGGACAGCTGAGCCTTGTTACGGTTACGTGCAAAATATTCGTGGGGTTACAGCCATCGTGGGACTTGCCGAAGTCACCATGCGGGCAATCGCTGGCCGATGTCATGCAAATCCGGGTCTAGGTTTATTAGTTAGGCATATTCTTTTTTGACATGCGGGGCGGCTTGTCCTTGGCTCCTCAAAGTGGCTGGCCTTTCCCGAAAGTGCCTCGAAGGCCACAAAATTGTCTTACTGCTCGCCAGGGGTTCAGATCATCGACTCCCTTTTCTCGTTTGTTGAGGTTTTCTTTTTTCCTTGCTGTTGCCCCTCACGTGGAGTCGCAGCAACATCACTAGTGAAAAAGCACAACCCGACCATCCGAACAGCATTAGCTGCCTTACGCTAAAAAAGAAACAACATGCAACGGGTCTCTTGTGAATCACACCAAAGAGTCGTAAAGAGGTTAAAAATAAACCTATTGTTATGAGAAACACCCAACCTCGTGTAACGTAAGGAGGAAGACCGTTATCTGGTGCATAGAGGTCTACCCAGCCTCTTGGAAAGCGATCATCTGCCGATGGGTCTGCTGGCAACAGAACGTGTAAGTCCCCTTGAAGAGAGAATACGGTCTACTTCTTGGCGGCTTGACCAAGCAATGCCGAATTGGGAAAAGAAAACGCTCTAGGCCATGCCAAGAGATACGAATTGGGACTAGATGGTGGCAGCCAACTCGTTACGTGCGCTTGAGGCTTCACGACAATATGCGATGCGTTGGCATACCGCAGCCCCGGACATTGCAGCGGTTTTGTGGCTGCGGCCGCATATCATCCATCAGCCGTACGCCGTGTCTTGAGTTCATTATGATCATTAGCTGCCCGGAGGCACTCCTTGCAAAACCATGACTGCTGGGCCAGGTGCCCGACCTAGCGAGAAAAAGAAAACCAGCCATCCCCTTGTTCGAGTACGACATCAAACAACTAGCTTCACTCCAAGGTGGCAAATGAAAGGATACGACCCCAAGATGGAGTGGTCCTATATTGAATGAGTGTTGATATGCCCACGATCGAGTATAAATAACCAGCTTGGTGCCCACGATCCATCACTCTTTTCTGCTATCCTCATCACACTCAACCACCACTTCTTTCTACCTCCTCAAGAACATCTACACTCTACTTCTCTTTTCAAGAGTCCTCAATCTTCCAAACCCAACCCATCAAAATGAAGTTCTCCATCGCCGCCGTCCTTGCCCTGGCCACCGCTGCCACCGCTGCTCCCACCCCCGGCCACAGAGACCACGACACCTGCAAGCACATTGTCTGCACTGACAGTGCCTTGCTCGCCGTCGACCTCGACCTCAATGTTGATCTCCTCGGTCTCATCGACCTTGGTCTCAACCTCGACATCCTCCTCGGCCACCACCGCAAGTGCAAGGCTGTCTGGTGCTGCCCTACCGAGTGCGAAGCTGTGAGTCATACTCTCTTCTCCAGATACCGCATCTACGTAGAACCTAGAAACTAATCATCTCACAGGGCGAGCACATCCCCGACTCTTGCCGCCCCTACCACTAAGGAGCTCAATGTTGGGCCATCACGTCTTGCTTTTTAAATCCCAACTCAGGATCCGCAATGAGAGGGAGTGACAGAAGCAGATGATTCACGACATGACCAGCGAGCATGAGGCATATGAGTGTAGATTTTTCTCTTGAGGGTACAAAAACTTTTTCTTTACATATTCGGAAGGAAAATGATGAAATGAAAAACAGGGCCATGTGGGATGGGAGAACTGGGCTGAACACGGATTTGTGGGGGGTTGACAATGATGAAGGTGTCTCGCTGCCGTCGCTCTTTAGCCAGAGATCTTGGACATTGGGCCGTAATATTAATACAATAATTCCTGTACATAACCATCTTGACCAGCAATCGTGCCGATGAGATGAAGAGATTGAGTAGGAGGGCGCTTGGGGCTATTTAAGAGGACGCTGTCTGACGCATCACATACTAGATCCTCACCTATGGTCTCGAGGCTCTTGGCGAGAGCCAATGGCAGTTGCCTGCACTCTTCTGGAAGGAACGTGGCATTTCTTGCTTGTGCGACGGCCCTGGAACTTCATGAGACTACACCTAGCTTGAAGAAACGAATGGTGTACACCTGTGGCGTCTTCATATCGCGCTGGCCAGAAATACGTGAAGAAGATAGCTCCGGCATCCGTCAAAAATGAGAACTTGGGCAGCTTGAGCTGTTCGCATGGTGTTCATACCTCGAATATTGGTAATGACGGGCAAATGGATTGTGTGCCTCTGTAAGAAAAGTGGTGCAGTCTTGCCGTCGCGGCGGACTTGTTGAGAGAAGCGTTTAGTTACCTTGTCGCGATTCGACTGTGCTTTTAATAGTCTGAGCTCTCCATGTCTCTTGCGTTCAAGGGCACTGGGTACTGCATGGGGTTTTCTCGGGCAGTAGGAAGATCGTCATACTGGCCGTACTGAACAAAGAACAAGGACGGGCCGTATACTGAAATACGTCACGAAGATACACCATCATAGGTGAATAAGGGCTGAAATCATTTCTTGGACTCAGCCTCCCCCTTTCCGTGTAGAAGTCGAGAGACGGTGGTTGCCATCCTCGCTCACATCGCGTATTAAAACACGGCCTGTCGGCAGGGGCCGCAATTACCGCGGATCTACAATTGGCTTTAACCCGCATCTACAAGGTATTTGTCCTATATCGTCGCATATGCCGTTGTTTTTTTTATTGGACATCTGCAGGAGAATGCTCCGACGACCTCCATTCACTCCCGCATTTCTGGGTCTCGTCTACAGCACAGTGGTTTGAGAACACATGACCGAATAATATAGCGAAGGACATGAACGGCCATGAACGCATGCTTTCGTTGTATTACCTGAATGCCTAAATCGGGTTCCATGTTTCCGAAAAGAGACTTCGGACCAGATTTGCTGGGTAACATGATCAATCACTCTCCCAATTCATGGGATCCCTGGGTGATGCTACCTGAAACGAACCCTGCGAATGCTGAGCTCGAAAGCTATCGCTTGCTGTTACTCTGCTTATAGCCTGATTATATGCCAAGAGCCGTACCAAATGCCACCACCTATCATTTCCTCTCCCAAATGCCCGGAAGATGGTCGTACTGAGCACAATTCACCCAAGCAACAATGTTCAGCTGATGAATGGGCGCTATTCAGAAGATGCGAACTTCATAAACTAAACTAATGCACCCCGCGTTTTATTAGAGACCATTGAATCATTTTGCCTAATGCTACGAGCACCCGCTAATGTATGAATTGCACATCCGCACCAAACGGCGGCCTGGACAATGCCGGTACTTCGGCCTCGGGGCCGGCCTGGCAATATGCGATCCATGGTAATAATGGAAGATGCAGAGCAGGTAAACCGTTGATTCGGCCGAAGGGCAATCTTTTGCTTAGTTGAATCGTCGTATTCATCGCTTTTAGATAAACTACCTTGCCTGGAAAATTAATTCGAACCACTTTCTTCCGAGAAACTTGTTTCTCGTGCAACTTCTCACATGATTAACAATTGCCGATCACAGCATATCGAACGTTTTAGCGAAAGGGAAGTAAGAAAATAACGAGGCGAAGCAAGCTGATTAGCCTTATATCTACGAATGGAGTTATGTGGCCACTATGCGAAGGGTCAAAGGGGATGTTTTGGCGGAGAGGGGCAGCAAGTTTCAGGTAGAATTGAGCCTCCGTCAGAGTCTACGACAACATCAGACGACGAACGCATGATCGGGAAGTTCTTTTTCTCCTGCTTGAATGTTCAAGTTCTGTTCAGCCTAATTCGAGAACTACTGTATGGGTTGCTGTTATTGTTTCACACCTTGGCACCTCCTTGCGATCTGCGACATGTTTATTAACCGGCAACGTGGTGGAACAAACGGTCCGCGCTAGTCGGGGTGGGGATTTCGACAATTAGCCATTCCCGAAGCAGGTCTTTGAGTTTATGCGATGTTTACTTGTCGATTTTTTTTCTCCTGAATTGGACAGGGTGAGATGCTGCGTCTGGGGTGCATTGCGCCTCGCGAACGGATCAAGACGTCGAAGCTGGAGGACTTGCTAAATGAAAGGACCTTGTCACTATTCGGTCCCTTCAAGCGAGTGAAAGCTGTCAAAATGGAGTTAAATTGACTGCGTTCTGCTCTTCAGTTATGCGATTTGTTCTATTCATTATCAGTTTTTAACTTCTTTTCGACATCCAAAACATTCCTTGAGCATTGTTTTCTTCTTCGTCTATACATATTTTTTGTTCTTACATAGTCGCAATGTTGTATACAACGCTTTTGACCGCTGCGCTCGCCGTCAGCGGCGCTGTCGCCTCTCCAATCGAAGATCGCCAAGCTGCGTCTTTGGATTCAAAGTTAAAGGCTCATGGAAAGAAGTACTGGGGTACTGCTGTTGATCAGAACACCCTGACAAAGAGCGGCATGTCTGCCTTTGTTGCCAAGGAATTCGGCCAGGTCACTCCCGAGAACAGCATGAAGTGGGATGCCACGGAGCCTCAGCAGGGCAAGTTCAACTTTGCTGGAGCCGATTACCTCGTCGATTACGCTCAGAAGAACAACAAGTTGATCCGTGGACACACCTTGTGCTGGCACTCACAATTGCCCGACTGGGTGAAAGCCATCAGTGACAAGACTACCCTGACCAAGGTTCTGCAGAACCATATCGCCAATGTCGCTGGTCGCTACAAGGGCAAGATTTACGCTTGGGTACAGACAGAATAGCACACTGTACATGCATTACAGATATTGACCTCTTTGGGCAGGATGTTGTCAACGAAATCCTCAACGAAGATGGAAGCTTGAGAGACTCTGTCTTCTCTCGCGTTCTTGGCGAGGACTTTGTTCGTATTGCGTTTGAAGCCGCCAAGAAGGCTGTAAGTGTTTTGGAGCTGCAAAAAGGAGTAAAATACAGAGGAGTCATCTGACAACTGGCCCTAGGACCCCAATGATAAGCTGTACATCAACGACTACAACCTCGACCGTGCCGACTACGGCAAGACGAAGGGCATGATTGAGAAGGTCAAGAAGTGGCGCGCTGCGGGCATCCTCATTGACGGCATTGGCAGCCAGTCTCACCTCGATGCTGGTAAGGGCTCCCAGAACGCCGCTGCCCTCAAGGCTCTGAGTGCTGCTGCTCCTGAAGTTGCCATCACCGAGCTGGATATTGCCGGTGCTCCATCCAGCGACTACGTCGCCGTTGCCAAGGGTTGTCTCGCGCTGTCTAACTGTGTTGGTATCACGAGCTGGGGTGTTCGCGACACCGACAGCTGGAGATCTGGCAAGAACCCGCTCCTCTTTGACGGCAACTATCAGCCCAAGGCGGCTTACAATGCTATCATGAGCGCTATTTAGGGAGCTATGTTGAGCTGTGTTTCTTAAGCCGGGCAATTCATCTGACAGCAAAGATTGTTGACTGGTCGTTATTTTCTACGAGTTGCAGAGCGTGGTTCATTTACTCTGCAGCTGGCAGTCTCCACTTGCGTATTCTCTTCATCACGTACATTCAGTTACTGCATAAAAGTACATTATTATCTTTCATTCTTGTTGTGCCATTCTTGTTACATCGTATGGTCAGCGTTCGTGGTTCAACTAAATTCAGGTTTGGAAACATGAGCCTTTCCTCTAAATACGTAGATTAAATCCTGTCCTTGTGAATTTTTAGTGCTCAAGAACCATAGTAAGTGCTATGTCGTAAGTGGTTGTGTTGTGGGCTGAAGATGAAGAAGGGAGCGCTCTGAGATCGTATCTTGAGCGAGGAAGCATCAGTGCATCATATTCACATAGAACTGTAATTAATAGTCCCTTGGTTGAGAACTGCGGCGGACGGGAATGAACAGAGAAGGTAAGACAGTCAGTAGATATCAACATAGTGAGGTCCTCATTGATCGCCAAGAAATGGATGAGATGATCCCGCCGATATATGAGCATGAACATGAATCAGCACTAGCTGGTGGCACTAGGTGTCTGTGGCATGCCTTACTGAGAGCTTCTGTACGTTACAATGCTTAGTGACTCAGAGCTACATTGCGGAGTTCATATGAGCAAAACCGTTCAATAATCATGCGACTCACAGATCGTTGTCCATTTGAACTTGTATGGGAATTTGGCTCGTTGGCCGAATGTTCGTCGCAATATCTGCTATCAATATTGCTCGGACGCTGTTGGATTATGGTGACAGACAACCAAGCTAGTCAGAATTTTACAATCATGCAAGTATGTAGCCATGAAGCGACCCAGACCTTGCCAAAAATGTAAGTGTGCCTAAAATACACATAGTCGTGGTTTCATTGTGCGTAGCAAGATTTTCCAGTCCGTCGCTTCAACCCAGTATTTTTACGACTCTGTGAACAATCATTACCAATATATGAATTTCAATATCTCACGTTGTCTCACGTTATGTCTCAATAGCAATTTGTCAAGTGTCAGTGTGTTGATTTCCCCAAAATGAGAGGATAGTGACAGTCCATCGTCGTGCTGGTCTCCGGCTCAGACGGGCGCCTATGCACATCAGTAAAGGGCAAACTTTTCATTTTTCGCATCAAATACCGAAATTGAAAGATGTCCTCAAATAAGTGGTGTAAGCTTTATGATACAACCTGCCCTTGTGTGATTGACTTCATACCGCAGTCATTGGCTAGTTCACATCGTGCACTACACAGCATTGTCATTACGCTATGTTGATGGTAAAAGCCACCTTAGGATGGGATATTTCACAAATTCGATGTGTTCAAAAAAGTCACAGTACCAGAAACCATGCCCAAAACGTCGGGTAGACTCCATGTTGACGCAGCACAATTACAAATGACTAGTCATTTACGTATGGAGGGTTCAGCCACGTTCCCTCATCAGAGATCTCAGATGCGGCAACGAATTCCGCGATCTGCTGAGCATGATTGGTATCGCCCAAATATTGAACGATCTGAAAGCGACGAGGGTGATCGTTAGAACCCAAGGCGGGTTTGTAACTCGACAACGGTGGCACGCAATGTTGCCCCAGTGTCTCCGGAGGATGAGCTCCTGAAGGCCACACCCCTACTCTGGACGCCCCCACCAATAATAAGCCATTTTAAGCATGGAGGAAACATTTCAAGCAATAACTAGCTCGTCTAAACGGGTCTTTATTTCCGGTACAATGCCAAATTTGTGACTACTAGCACGCAAGCGTACCAAAATTTCATTGAAACGTGAATGGTGATGAGATTTATGATTGGAAGCTCACAAGACAGACTAACCAACAACTAAAGGCGATTTGCCATGTAAGACGAAGGATTGACATCACACTTTGTACATTCGCCTGTCCAGGGGAAGCCCGCTATGGCATGGCGGGGGCCAGTAATATAAATGTAGACAGGCTGAATGGCTTCCGACAGTGCTATCCGTGTAGGCAACCTTGATGAATTGAAAATTTCAAACGATCTCATTGATATTCAAAGCAGTCAATATACAAGATAAGTGCGTGCAATCCTTTTCGGACTGATAATAGATCCTCGGCTAAGACAAATCATCAGTGCCATCCAAATTTGAAGAGATGTACACAACAGGGAAGAATCTCTTGTCAGTCGACAGTCTTGACAAGGCACCGTCGCATGACATTCATACTCATGACAGGAACACGGAGCGCGCCTATATCGCAGCTTCCAGGCGAGAAGATCGTAGTCTAGAAGCTCGAGTAAAGTCTGCACGCATGGCAAGTGATATCCACAAGGCAATCACGGGGAAAGCCTTATACATCACTGAAGACATTGTCAAATATGGTCATATGTATGAGGAGATTGACGAGAGAGTGCCAGCATCGCAGCTCCTTGGAGACAACTTCATGGGTGCAAGCCACACTGTTGGTGGCACGCCGGAAAATCGCGTCAGTGGCAGCATGTCAACCGCGCTGTTCCTGCTGGAGATGGACAAAATATGGCGTGACGACAAGATCAATCGGTTGTTCAAGAAATCATTTCCTGACGCAGATGATCAAGCAAGAAACCTGTGGGATCTTCAAAAACAGCATCTGGAGTCGGGAAACATGGCTACGAAACGCTCCAACTCCCAGGCTGTGTCGTCTGGGTCTTCAACACCCGCCGCCCGTGAAGGCTTGCAGCGACAAAAACGAAGAAAGTCTCGTGGTACAAAAGAAAAGTCTCGAAGGCAAACGGCTGAGTCTCCTACTCTTCAGAAGAATTCCCTGTCTATTCACACAGGAGCATTCCAACCTGAGAATTACCAATTTCTCAACGACGCGTCAGTGACCAGTCAATCTCAACAACAGCAGCAGCAGCCTCAACACCAACAATATGGCGTAACCCATTATGGCTTGGATCCTGCCTTTTCGGCCTCAACCATGCCACTTCCAAAGGAAGACGCATCTTGCGAAGGAATGAAGGGAAGTAACTTTTTGAGTGATGGTATGAGTGCCCAGGGGTGGATGGACTTGTTGGACTACTGTAATGAAACTGTTATCGCCTAGAGGTCCTTAGTAGAGCGGGGTTCAGTAGGATCATATCGTTGCCAATTCTGCAAATATTGGTAATAATGACAGGCATGGTGCGTAGCCATGTACATGTAGAGCAACTGAAATAGATATCACCTACAGATCACTCGGAAGACCCTTGTTGAACGCCCGCAGACTCAAAGTTTGCCTGGCTTGAGAGACCGGCGTCAGACGGGGAAATGACAGTCTGTTCTCCCCACAAGTGCTCGGTTACCTTACTCTGATTTAGTGCCGCCGGAAGAGCTTCCGTATAGTCTCACGAATCAGACGACAACATTTGCTCTGCAAGATTCAGCCGGACACAATTCGAAAATCGATCACGATTCAGGTCATCTTCAGATGCAACAGCTGGATATGTTAACGAGAGATTGATGCTTAAGACGTACAGACTTTACTAAAACGGTGGATACTTGTACCAGCGACTTCCAGTCGCCACTGTTTCATCGAACAAAAATTGTGAATGATGTCAATTGACATTGCCGTCTATCAAAGACGCCGGTTTCATTGTTGTAATGAGGGTGACTTCGGCACAGTCGTACAATATCGTGGATGACTTCATTGGGAGTAATTTGAAAATGCAAGCCGCTTACTTTCCTCGGGGTTGGCTGATTCGGTTCCGCTGACGTTTCGTTAATATGATTTTCGGGAAACTCTGCGGTACGAGTTGACATTTGATTTCTGGGACGCGACAGGGCTCACCGCGCGATGCCTGACTTGTGGGCATCCGGTTACAGTGATTGCAACGTCATACGGCATCAAAGGCAGCAGCCAGCCTTCTCGTTGGTCGATGGCCGACGGAGGCGCCTCCGAGTTGCCACTTCAAATCACCTTTGTTCCTGGATGTGGTGTGCAGCACAATACCTGCAGTAAGCCCCGTCGCAAGACCGGCACTTGGATATCTGCGATTTCAGCACCTACATGACCCCCCCTCAGGCATTCTGACAAGTCTTGTCTTTCCAGTCGCTTTCTGACAATGAGTCCGTCTTGGTCTAGGTGTCCCTGTAATGGAGCGTCGCTACGTACACCTCCGCCCATGGAGTCCTGGAGCCGCGGGACAAAGCCCGATACTCGCGCAGCCTTTGGACAATAAACGACGTCGAGTGGGAGTCGCGGTAGCGTGCAACGACTGCCGGAGAAGAAAGATCAGAGTCCGTCTTCCGTGAAGCTATTGAGCGATGAGCGCTAAGAAAATTTGTTGTATTCCTGCAGTGCGACGGCAAGCGTCCGAAATGCTCGAATTGCTGAGGAAAGAGTTATGCTTGCGAATATCGAGACGATGGCGATATTTCAAAGGAGTCAAGGGAGTTGATTCTCGAGGTCACTCGATCGCTCAACCAACTCTCCGATGTGGATAAACTCCGTGTTCTGAAGGAGTTGAGTAAAAAATCCAACGCTTGGACTATCATAACGACTTTGAGGAAGACGTCTTCCAACGATGCGCAACAGTCAAGCTACAATGCCACCAGCGATACAACTGCAGAAACGGAGCTGAACGATGTACCGCCTGAATTGGAGACACTGAACCTCGTGGCTTACCCTGATAACGAGGATATAGAATCAAACATGTTGCACAGCGATCAGCAGTCCGAGTTGACAGGCAATATGCCTCATCGGGGGCCTACGTCTGGAAATGTACAAATAGATGGGTGAGTACTGATCAAAACTAAACAGCGGCTCTACAATTCGGCTTGAACCTAACAGTACAAGTATCAACAAACGAGACTCGAATGCCGATTCTGAAAAAATCTACAACGTGGTCGTTCTCTTCAGAAAACGATCGTCGAGATGTCACTGCGTTCTGTGATTCTCGCCTGAAGAAACTCAGCATACAGTACTGGACAAATATTGATATCAGCAACGAGTTGGCAGCCAGGTGCATATCCCTATACTTGAAGGCCGATCACCCTCTTCTGGGTCATTTCGATCCCGAGTTATTCATCTCAGATCTGGTATCAGAAGAGCACGACTACTGTTCGCCCCTCTTGGTCAACTCGATGCTTTACTGGGCCTGCGTGAGCTACCATTGTTTTGATTTCTTGCTATCCCTAGTTCGTAACTGACGTGCTGCTCAGCAAATGTACAGTGCTATTGATCCAAAGACTGATGTGCTAGCTACGGAATTCTGCGCTGAAGCCGAGCTGATATGGAACCAAGAGCGACAGAGAGCTCCTGATTCGACGCTATCCCTAGCCTCAGCCGCGTTTCTGAGCATGGGCTACTTGGGTCAAGGCCGAGACCACTCAGTGCTGAAATACCTAAAAGAAGCTGCCAGCATGGCTGGAAGAATGGGATTATTTGGTTCTGAAGGCCAGTGCGGCAGAATCAAGACTCAGAATTTCGCACATCTGACTGGTGCAGCTAAGGTTTCACATATGTATGCTGCTTGTGGTATATTCAACTGGCTCACGTTCGTGCTATCCCACCGCCCAAAATGGAGTACCAATCACCTTGACTTGGGCTAACACTACAAACAAAAAGGCTCATGTCGCTTTTTTATCACCAGCCAGGTATGATCTGCCCAGCTTCTCCGCCACTCATAGCAGTCCCAAAGGGGTATCTCCTTGATACGTCGCAAACCTCGCTTGCCCTTCACGCCGAGGCTGTGCCCTGGCTGCCTGAGTACATGGGGGATACATTCCCCTACTTATGTTGGTTTTGGACCATCGTACGGGAAATTTCTTGGGTTTATCATGTCGGTGATGACAAATCTGTTAGCTCGCAAGGGTCTCTGGCGTTTGCAGAGTTCAAATTTCGTGAGCTCTTGGCTTGGACAAACAGTTTGCCGCCGCAGTTGTTCGCAAGCCAAGACACTCAGCACCATGTACAAGTGATGCAGTGAGTCATTTCCGCCCTTCGTTCTCTGCTTATAAATCACCTATTTCTCTGTATTGCCAACTGCATTGAATGCAACGTCCGTTCATCGCTGACAAGGTTTGGTCAGCATCTGGTTCCATGCGGGCGTCCTTGACTTGTTCCGCCCTTTTGTTTATGGGAGTGCACAAGGGGATCAGCGCCTCAGGACATTTGCTGGCAACAGTTATACGCCAAGCGGGATATGCGCCAACTCCACCAGCCAGCTCAAGAGGCTCGTCGTGAATTTCCGACTCAACTACTCATATTCAAACTTCACCATCCTATGGCACACCGCCTTGATCTACGTTGCCAATGCCATCCTGGAACCGGACGGCAAGGACGAGGATTGGTACACGTATCTACTGCTTTGTCTATACGGCTATGAACGGCTGAGCCAATCATGGCGCGTTGCCAAAGCCATCTCCAAGGGACTATTATCCATGACGCTACGAAAAGGCGGCATATCGAGCGAAAAAGCGCGGATCATCCTGAGGGATCTTGAAAATAATACTCCGGAGCAGATGTCTGGTGATATTCGAGCCACATTCATGCTGGACCTTGATCGTGCTCTTTCAGAACCCGATACTGCGACCGTGGAGTATTTGGCGAATCAACTCGAGGATAATGTTGTCATGCAGGAATACACCAATATTTTCGACCAAGCACCGAATTGATACCAGTGAGACGGCTTATACTCAGCCCTGCTGCTCACCGACTTTTTAAATACTCGAATGATCCAAGCAATGAAAATGACGAGTAAAGACGATTATATGCCGGGAATTGATCGAATATCAGATATTTTTATCCCGTCTGTGGAGAGATCAAAATGCAGACATGGACATGGGCATGTTGTCTTACAGAATTAAAGATTTGGCTAGTCCCAATATCGCAAATACATCCGTGCGGCTTACACAGCGTGGCCCATCAGCCTTAATTGATTTCTTGGCGTGACTACGATAATACTGCTCCTCGTTTAGTGATCGTGCATACAAGTTATCTTTTAGACTTGCCTCATCACTATCAGCAAGCGTAAGTTCCTGACTTATATTGTAGCAGTCGCGACAGGTATGATACTGACACGGTAACAAAAGAATGAGCGGGGTTGGATGCCAAGATCTGTGGCTGAACCATTGCATAAGCTACTTACTCACGCATCGTTCTCGTCTGCCCGCCCTGTGTGTGGATGGATTAACCCCTGCAGGTGCTTTGACGCGTAACGTCTCGCAGCAATTGTTTGCCCCTCGCGTTTCTGGTCTCGAGGCAGCCGGAAAATCCGGTCTCGTCCAGTCATGGACCGGATAGAGATTGAGCTCGGCGATGAGCGGTAGCAACGCCGGCCGAGAGGCTTTTGCGCTGAGAGCAATACTGAGATAAATGCGGAGGGGGAGCGGAAATCTAGAACATTATCAATGGAGTGATCGCGACGTCGATAAGGTTAATTAGGCAATTGACCCTCAGTTCATAGGAATGAACGGCACTTGATAGTTGACACATCTAATGAAGTCGAATGATCCCTCTCGTGCTTGCTCATGATGCTTTGAAATGGCTTCATTGCTGCCGAAAATCAGTCACCTCTACAATATCATCTCTGATATGCTTCAGTCCCGATATGTAGAATCCTTACCCATTTGGGCATTATTATCTTGCCCGGCTTCCATATCTTATTTCTGTGCTACGGGGGTAGTATTACGTGCATTGCATGTGCTGATGTTGCCTGAATTTTTAGCATATGAATGTACCACCCTCGTTCTCTTGTACAGAATTACACCAAAGATGAAAAGGGACGCATCATTCCGAGACTTATATCTGCCGCGCCTCACTGGCACACTCATGGCGCATGCATCTGTCGAGTCGTGGTAATCTGACAACGCTGCCGTGAAACCTCAATTGTGCCACTCAATGGGACATGCCTCGGAAGATGCTCCGTCGAGATTGCACCAATCAAAGAGAAGCGTAGATGTGTGAGACAGTATGTCACTGTTCTGAACACGGAGATGTGGGCAAATTTACTCGCAGCCACCCGAGTTAAAACGTCCCGGTTGACATTCACCCTATTTGTCCGTGTCAACGTCTTATATCGATTCTGTTGTCGGGCTATACTTGCCCCAGGGTCACTTGCGTAAGCATTTGGGGGGAGGAGTGCATGGAAACCATCCCATTCACGTGCGGATGAACAAACCCCCCCGGCATCTTTCATGCTCGATCAAGGGGCGTCGCAGCATGTAACGCCTTTTTTTCTTCTATCACGATGCCTGTGTAGAGCCTCATTTTGGAAGGAGGCGCACAGCTGGCGCCCAGCGCCTGCGCCCGCAGTCCCCATTTTATCTTGGTCACAATTCAGCCATCGTCTCACCCGCAAGAGGGCTGGAATGGCATAACCGACCTCAGCTGATTGTTAGCATGTGCGCAGTATACCAAATCCTGCCCGACTGAAAAGTTACAGTACGGCCTCGTTCCTCGTGAAAAAACCAGCCATTCGGACTATAGCATCCCATGGTGTGTCAAAGAAGAATTGGATGATCTGCGCAGACACACCATCAACTTCTTCATTCCCTGCTCATAATGAACGACCGATATGATGGTATCCCCTGTTTCTTGACACACGGTTTTGGGGCATATCTTGTGCCAGTTGACACTGTGCGCAACGAATCATGAACACACAAGCCTCACACGTTTTCCCAGCAGTGGATTGGTGTTAGACTTTGGCATGTTGTGTTGGGTTGTGTATTTTACTGAGAGCCGTTTCCGACGATTTGCTATCCCCAGGTCTTGTCGTAGAAAAGCCATGATTCCGGCAAGGCTCCATGGCTTCGCGAGAACCGCCATACCTGGCGTCCACTAGTACGGCGGCGAAACAGTTGCAGGAACCCTTGGCCCATTGAGTCAATCGTTGTCCACACAAAGAAACTTAGCTTTGTGGATATTTATTTGCCCGGCAGCCGCCAAGTCTGTAGGTCCGGTGTCTAAACAAACCCGAACAGAAGTCCTGTAGGGAACAGACGGTACATTTGTCAAGCATGGCAGACAATGCAGTAGGAGCTTGGCGGTCGAAACTCTCCGACTAGCGCATGAATAATACTGGCATATCTTCCAAGCCAAGGTAAGGCAAGGCCAGGTTCAGATGGCGCACGCATTGGTTGCATGCGCGATGCTGAGGGATGGGCATGGCTTGATCGCAATACCGGGCTTGCGCGATCCCAGCCCAAGCGGAGAAATCCTGTCTGGTACGGCCTGGCACACACATGATGTCTCGCCGCGGAGATGATTCGGTCTGGCCTCGAATCCAGACCAGTTGGCTTTCCTGCCGCTCCCGCCGAGAAGTGGATGAGGGCGAAGATGAGAGTGAGGAGGTCGACTCACAACTCTGAGGTCCGCGCGTTCTCATTGGCCAGGATCTCGGACGCCCTTCCGAGGCTTGACCAAATGAGAATGGTCTCGCTGCACAGTTGGTACGAGAGCTGATGCTGCCCTGGGACATCAAATCACATCGCACGTTGCTTGCGGCATGAAGAACCCTGTGGGACAGATCAATTGTGGCAGATGGTTGGTTCATGTCTAATCGACACTTTGGAACCCATTCCCCGCCGTTCACACCAATCCAACAAGTCTCCATCGTGCCCATGTCGTGGGTTGCCCACTTGGCTGGCAACAGTGACAGGCGCAAGAGTCCTGGTTTGTTCGAAGCCGCGATTCAAGGCCGTTTGGAAGTTCTGCATGGTGTGTGTATGTTTTCGAGGGCGGAATTGAAGATGCAATGCATCGCGCCCTCCACGGCACATGGCGTTGCAACCGCGGTGGGTGTCCATCCCCTGCTTCAATTTCTGTGCAAGGCAACCCGCGGCGGCGCTTTCGCGGCGTGCAAGGAACTATGCACATAAGCCATCTGGCTGTTTCTTAATGTATTGTAGCCGTATCTACCACGATCTCGTGCTGAGATTTCCAAGTTCGTGTTTAATGACGGCCGCAGTTGATTGGCTCTCACCAGCAGAAACTCTCCGACTTCTCCTGTCGGAAATCCCCCAAAGAAACTAGCACGGGGCAAGAATGTGGCTGACACCACCCTCACGAGGAGACAATAAGACATGCCTACCTGGTTTCTCTCTGCTAACATGCTTAGCACCCAAAGCAGCCAAGCTTGCCGCGTGCGGAGGACCCTCGGCGAGTGGGCACAGGTGAACCTAGTTCCCGTCTCCAGTTCTGTTTGGCCCGTTGATAAACTGAATTGGACTTGCCACAGATGCTGTTATTATATGTATTGACTGTGTACATGCGCCTGTGTAAGCCTTGGTTTTCCCCCATTTGTTGATGGTCTTTTTGTTCCCTCAGCACACTTTCCGACCGGAAAAGCTATCGCATCACCCTTCAAGCACTTTTCAGAGTGATGAAGAGGATTTCCCTGACGAGCAAGCTATCGGATGCTGTGAGCATTATCGCCATATAAGAGACCAGTCTGTCACTGATCTCAAATCCTCACATTGTGTTGCCTCATATGCTACTGGGTCCCAACCGACGAACTTGCCCAAACCGAACAGTCATGTCGACAGTAGACATGTATCAAGATGAATCCTTCTGGATGAATTCCGCGCTGAACGAGTACATGTCCTTTGGGCCGTACGATGCAAATCTCCTTGGCTTGCCTCAGAACAATCGCTGCTTCGCGCCTCCCACGCCCGATGAAATGAGCCTCCCGTACAACAACGCACCCTTCAGCAACAGTGTCGGTCACAACTATAATTGGACTCACTTCGCACCACAGTATCACGCGAAACACGTTCAGAAAATAACGCCTGATCTTATTCCTTCCAAACCTTCCACCGCCAGGTTCCCGCCAACAGCGGCGTCACCCACTACTCTCCACAGCCGAACGCAATCTCCATCTTTACCCAGCGACGCAAGCCCCCAATCGGATGAAGTGTCCGACAGCCCAAAATGTGTAAAAAAGCAGCCACAAAAGCAGACAAAGGCAAGCAAGGGCAGGAAAAGGTCGCAAAAAACCGATCCGGAAACCAGAGGTCAGGATGCGCTCGAGCGCAATCGTCTTGCTGCAACCAATTTTCGAAAGCGCTCCAAGGAATCGGTCCACAGGCTGGAATCAGAAAAGGCCAAGCTAGAGAGCAAGCACCAGAAGCTTCGATCAGAATTCTCCATGCTCTCCCACGAAGTTCTGCAGCTCAAGAATGACTTGATGTCCCACGCAGGGTGCCATGATGATAAGATCGATATCTGGATCAGAAGAGAGGCAGAGAATTATACTCAGAAGCTTGTTTCTGACGGGCAGCAAACTACTCCAAACAGTGTTGCTCCAATGGGGCATTATTTCAGTATGTTGTCGGTGGTTCCAAACGGATGAATTATGAATTATGAATTGTGCTAATCCTGTCATCCATAGATGAGATGTCTACCATTTCACCTGCAACGACCAACGAGTTTCCGTCGCTGTTCCCGTGCTCTCCAATAGACGAAGGAAGCTGATTATGACACAAGGACATCGACAGACAAATACGATGGGTCTATCTGATGTGGCCTTGATCTGTTACGGTACACGGAGTGATGAATGACGAGGCATATGTATTAAATCCAAAATATGGGGGTAATTGAGGCGCTTATTTGACGGAAAAGAAATCATTTTACCATGAATCAAATGCATGGGTTTACGGCTGAGAAATATTAGTTTCATAGCCTTCCGGCGGGTTTGAGCTAAATGCAAAATGAGGGCGTTTTTGACATTGTAAACCAAATAAACAAGCATCAAAGTGTGCTAAGCCCATAGGATAAATCGTGAATTTAGTTTTTAAGTTCTCCCTTAGGATCAAAGCGTTTCTGAGCGCCACCATCGTCAAGTGAAGGGGAAGAAAAAAGAAATCATGTACTCCCTAGAAACGTGTTTCACCAACTACGATGGCAAAATCTACAGAATTAGCTGCCGTAGACAATCCCATAAAACACGTGGCAAAATAATGCACCCTGAGCAGCCGGGGCAACTCCAAAATTTTTCGAAGAGAGGCAGGCATTCTACCTATTTGCGCCAGTCACTTGTACCAACCGGTCTTTTGAACGGCCGCACCCGTTGACAATTATTTCGTGGCGCCCATTGCATACAGGCCATGCGCAGCTGTATACCAATCAATCGCGACGGAGTTGCTTCCATGGCTGGGATGACGTCAAAGGAGCATGTGGCCGTGACAAGGATGGTCCTTGAAGCCCAGCCATTTTGGCGTCAACGGGGTACCTTGTCCGTAGATGGTAATCTCGACATTATCTTAAAATGAATTACAGTAGACCGCGTGATAGTGTTTGATAGTCGTCAATGATCCGCGTTTATTTGATACATAGATTCAAGAATATGTTACACAAAATGAGATAGTCTGGCCACGATATACTAATATCGCGTCAACGGCGGACAGTCTGGCGCCGCAGGAAAAGAAAACTTTGTTTCGCCCGACATTGTTTCGCGAAAGAGCAAGGTTTTCACGAAAAAGAGAATTACCCGTAATAAACCAGGATTCGCGGCCCTAAGTTATTCATGTCCGGGTACATTGAAACTTGACACTCTGTGTCTTCCTGCCTCTTCGATCTTGAACATCTAGAATAAGTGTATGACCTGCGTATGCAAGTGAATCTATCTACAATATATAAACCCCGCGCTGCACCGCAATATCCACTGAAATAACCGAGAAATTGCTTTAAATCTATGACGCCTTTACCTTCAGCAATCGGACACTGTCCAAGTTCGTGCAGTCATTGACTTTGGAGGCTGGTATAACGGGGAAACTACGCCGCTCTCAAGTTTGAATACATGAGCACGACAACGACGCCAGCTCCAATAGACATCAAACTCCAGAACATCCACCCCCCCTTAGGATTGCGCCTTTGGTGGCGTTCTACGGCTATGGCGTGCCTCTGTGGTACCGGGAGACCTTCGATACAGGGCCCACTCATGGTGTTCTTCACGATGAGGCTGAAAATCAAGCTCTGGCCGAAACGCGGGAAGAAGTAATCGACGAAAATCTTGGACAAAAAAGTTTCTTTAATCGAGGCCGAGTTCGTTCGACGACCCTGATTCACCGCATCCACGGCGCGCTGAAAACGTCTCGTCTGAACTTTGGCGAAAGCTGTGTCAATGTCGCTTTCTGTCAGTGACTCTTTCGAGTCCTTGCCTTTGAGGGCGGGAACTAGTGTGTTGATCAATACAGCGGCTGTTTCCATCGCGCCGTTTCCTCCCTGGGCACTGATGGGATGCAACTGTTGTGGGAGGGGGGGCAACGTCAGCAATTTCAGTGTGTTTTCGCGATTCCTGCAAATGCTTTCCTATCCCTACTTACCTTGTGGGCCGCATCTCCGATCGTGATAATCCTCCGATAATGCCAACGAGGGAAGACATGATCTTCGATACTCACAAGCGAAGTTTGCAATCTGTGCTTGTAGAGATCCTCGAATGTTGTCGTTTCGGTCAACTGGTCCCCGAAATGCTCCTCGGCAAGCTTGCGTTCGTCGTCTTTTGTGTACCGAGGAATATCCTCGCCGTAGACCCTGTCGACTTCAGTGAACAAGAACCAATAGTAGCGGTCTCGAGGGGCAGAAATGATCATGTAGTTCCTATTCTTGAAGAAGGCGTTGATCTGCTGAGGCGATGCGGGTAGACCAGGGGGTCTTTTGGAAATGCCAAAGATGCACTTTGATTCGCATTGGAGATCTATTGTAAAATTCGTCAAACTCAGCTGGAAAAGCATCACGCGGGGGGTTGGGGGAGGACTAGCAGAACACTGACCAGCAAGGGGATCCGGCGGGAAGAGACCAGAGTTGTCCTCGCGCGCAATCCGCCACATTTCTTGCCGGATGGTACTGTGGATGCCGTCTGCGCCGACGACGATGTCCCCCGTGTACTTGGATCCGTCTGTTGTATGGACGGTGACATGGTTCTCTCCGTGTTCTACGGCATCAACCCGTTTGTTCGTCAGCACTCTGTCCTTGTATTTCAGACTATCAAACAGGACTTGGATGACGGTTTGGCGATCGATGAAGCTTTGGGGATATCCAATTCTGCGAGAAACGGCAATGAGTGTCAATTTCGAAGTATGCAATGTTCTCCCCCTTTCAGCCACATACCTCTCCTCCAGCTTCTCCGAGAACGTAATGGGTTTTGTGTCGATCCATGTTTTCCCACTGAACAGACGCATGCGCGTGGCGTAGTAGGTGTTGCCGGCGAGATTGCGAATCTTGTCATAACATCCCAGTTGGTCCAGAATGCGCAGACCGCTTGGGAGCAGCCCTAGGCTTGCCCCGAGTTGAGGTGCAATAGTGGCGTGTCCTTCGAGCACAACGTAGTTGATGTCGAATTTCTCGAGCATCCTCGCCAGAGAAAGGCCCGACACGCTCCCTCCAACGATAATTACTGTGAATCCCATCCTGCCTGACGTTGGATGAGTATGGAATATTGGATAGCCATTGTTAAGGTGAGAAGATCTTCGGCGCGATGGCAAGGGCAATGGCCTTTATACAATATTTCCAAGGCTAGTTGAAACAAAACTGTTCGCACACATCTCCGGGTCACAGCTCGGGGCCGGGAGTCGCGGCCTCCGGACGTGCCAACTTATATCAATGTGGAGCCATGCATTGGCGTTGCCGATTGACTCAGTGACTAACTCGAGCCCAAGTTCGAGGGGTTTGATTCCGCAGGATTATTCAACTCGAGAATTTTTCGCCCTTAGTTTGTGATCTACAAAGCCGCCTAAACTGAGTAAGAAACTATAAAATATAAGTTGGGTGTAATTAAGACACCCCGAATTACCCTCCTAGTCCATACACTCTCATCCTCGAAGTGGACGTTCTGGGGCTTGGCAAAGGTACCAGTCATGAGACGCTGGTTCATCTGAGCATGCATTACTCATCCCAATTGCAATTTATGCACCAGATTGTCTTTGAAGAATCGGAATGGATGAATCTCGTCAGGCGTGCGCTTGTGGGGTTCGCCCGTCACAGCGACATTGGGTAATGTTGGGTTCCAGTTCGAGCCGGGCGCATTACATGGCGGCTGAGGAGGAGGCTTGTTACACAGGTCGAATCTAATGAAAGATGGATGTTGGGCCCCGTGAAACTATGGGCTCCCTCAGATTTTGTGCTGGGCTGCGCCACCATCTCTTGAGGCGGCTAACCCTGTGCCTAGCCATTGCTATTTAATAATGTTGCTATGAGCCAGCTCACTTGTATCAGAAGCTACGTAAGTACGAAATGGCACGATCAGAGAGAAGGCTTGCACTTTGAACATATCATGAACCTGATTGCTCCGTCACTTAGCAGTCTATTTGTAGCAGCCCTCATTAATTAAGACAAATTCATTTGATGATGTCAGTACTTCCAATGATCAGTTTCCAAACTCTTGAAAAAATTGCTTTCTTGAACGCATGATCAAAATTAGCTTCAAAGATTGATAACCTGGCCCCCATGATTGGTCATGTTTGCCACCTGATTCGCGATCTTGCTGTTATGGTTATTGAACGTAATGCCCTGCTTCTAGGATGTCAGCTACCAGAACGGCCTACTCTGTGCCCCCGAGCACCTACATCCGATTTCATAGCTGCAGATATGGCAGCCTCCAAGTCCTTGTCTTGGGACTGGGCGATGTCGCTCAGGACAGGTAGACATTCCTCATCAATCTCAGAAACTTCGGCCTCACAAAGTCTGCGCTGTTCTTGCTTCGCACTTGGAAACAATTCCGGAAGGTCGTTAATCAGGTCCAAGATGTCCTCGATCAACCTCTTGAATTTCTTTTCCTGATACAACACCCACTTCACTTTATGACGCAGTTTGGTTCCGTTTTGACGCTTGATAGAAAGTTGACGCATCTTCTCATGCAGGGACTGGCCAACGGTGTCCATATTGGTGCGCACGTCGAGGGCGGCGGAGTTGGATTCGTCTAGTTTCACGGAACGTATGTACTTTGCAGAGATTCCCTCGGCATCGGCGAATAACTCTAGAATCTGTCCTAGCACTCTTTCGGCTCTGGATATGTCTTCCCCCTGAACTGTCGCTTCTTCTAGCGATCGAGCGCCCCCTAGATTACCGCTCAGGCCCACTGCTTGGCCCCAGAGTGAAAGTCGAAGTCTCGCATTATCCAACTTGAGCAAGCTGGTTTGGAAGTTAGTGCCAAAGCTGCGGCCAAGCTGCACGTACTCGAAATAATCCACAGCATCGTTGAAGAGGCCAGCAAGCGCAAGAATGCCGACAGCTAGACCAGCGGATTCCATGGTGAGGGCGGAGTTGGATTGGTAAAGATTGGGATGGACGTATCATTTAAGTGAACAGTCTATCGACAATAGGCTTTGCTAGCGCTAACGGTCCCTCGCAGGGAGAGCTAGTGCATCATTGCCTGGGGAACACATGTCATGTAGAGAAATGAAGACGATGTCCAGAGTGGACGGCTGGTTCAGCTGCGGGGTGTCCATGCAACCGGTAGTTAGCGCAGCCTGGTGTTGCTGATGTCGTCCGGCTGCATATGCGGTCAACAGGCTCAGGCGGTGATATGGACAATAAATCATCTGCCCGACCCTGTTTCCTTTCATTTCTTGTAGTCATGGGGTGCGTTGGCTCCTACGTGCCATCCCGTCAGCATGAGCTCTTCCTCCCCCCGGCAGCCTGCGACCTTCGCCAACGACGGAAGCCGCATCGCGATTCAGGCCGGCCAATACAATGTGTATGGAGACAACGTAGTGCGGTAGGTTCAGTCGCAGTTCTGGACACGAAGCGCGAGCCAGTTGCTGATTCACGGATGCAGACAATCCGAAGACCCCCTTGCGCGGCTGCCGTTTGCCTCGACGGCACGCGTGTGGGACTCCGTGAGGAGATCTATGGCTGGACGGATGGCCAAGATGAGCCGTGTATTTTCTGGCTGCAGGGCATGGCGGGCACGGGCAAGTCGACGATCGCTCGTACCGTTGCGCGGCACTACAATGAGAAGAATCATCTAGCGGCCAGCTTCTTCTCACGCGGTGGAGGCGATATCAGCCACGCGGCCAAGTTTGTCACGACCATCGCGGTACAGCTTGCGAAGAGATTGCCAGAGTTACGTCCGCACATTTGCAATGCTGTTGAGGAGTGCCAGAGCATTGCAAATAAGATGTTGCATGACCAGTGGAGCCGACTCGTCCTTGGCCCGTTATCCAAATTAAACCAGCGGGGGCCGTTTGTTTTAATTGTAGATGCTCTCGATGAGTGCGACGATGATAACAACGTTCGGATCATCGTGAGACTGCTGGCTGGAGTCCGACATCTGGAAAATGCTCGACTACGAGTGCTACTGACGAGCCGGCCGGGAGGACCGATCCAGCACGAGATCAAGAATGCCGAGCACAAGGACTTTGTACTGCACCACGTATCAGAGTCTATCGTCAACAGGGACATAACAACTTTCTTCAAACACCAGCTCAGCATCATTGCTCGGGAGTTATTTCTGCCCGACACCTGGTCAGACGGTGACGACATCATGCGGTTGGTGCAGAGCGCTAGCTGTTTGTTCATTTGGGCTGCGACTGCCTGTCGATTTGTGCAAGAAGGCAGAGAGCTTGCTGATGAACGACTCAAAGCCATTCTTAAAGACGGCTTGTCAGCCGAGGATACTGACGGGTCCTCTGGTGAAGATTCTTCCTCAGACAATCACTTCGTGATCCCGCCTAGTAAGCAATTGGACAGACTATATTTAACTGTTCTTAGGCTTCCCAAGCAGGAATACAGCAGAAAGGAAAAGAAAAGAACGTACGATCTATTGAAAGAAAGGCTGGGAGCAATTGTGCTTTTATATTCGCCGCTTTCTGCACCTTCGCTAGCTCGGCTCCTCTGCGTGTCCGCAGATAGTGTGAAGTTAACGTTGTATAGGCTGCATTCTATTTTAGACGATCCAAATCATCTGGTGCGCCTGCATCATCCCTCCTTTCGTGACTTTCTACTTGACAAAGAGAGGTGCAAAGATGACAGTTTATGGGTTGACCAGAGGGAAACACACAGAAAGCTGGCGTCCTGCTGTCTCGAGCTCATGTCTGCGCCTCACGGTCTCCGACAAGACATCTGCAACCTTTCCGAACCCGGGATCTTTAGAAACGAGATAAGCGAGAGCATCATTATGGCCAACCTTTCTCCTGAGCTGCGGTATGCGTGCCGCTACTGGGTCGATCATCTAGAGCACGGCCAGGCCATCGTCAAGGATGGCGACGCGACGCACTCTTTTCTCCAGAAGCATTTCCTTCACTGGCTTGAGGCCATGAGCCTAATCAATGAGATGAGTCGGTGTGTGCGTTTAGTAGCAAAGTTACGATCGCTAGTGACGGTAGAGCATTCCTGGTGAGCAGATGATAGTTTCTTTTGCTGACTTAATACACAGGTATCCAGTCACACTGCTGCAAATTTGCTTCAGGATGCCGGTCGATTCGTATTGCGATTTGCGTCAATACTCATGGAGGCGCCCCTCCAGATATACTCGTCCGCCCTTCTTTTTTTCCCCGAGGCAAGCATTGTGCGAGAAGTGTATATCGGACAAGTTTCGCAAACTGTGGAAATGCTATCAAGGAGAGAAGCAGAATGGGACGCCTGTCGCAGCGTGTTGGAGGGACATTTAGGAGGTGTCAACGCGGTAGCATTCTCGTCAGACGAACAGCTGTTCGCCACCGCATCCGACGACAGTACAATACGGGTGTGGGAGACGGCGACGGGTTATTGTTGCAGCATGCTGCAAGGCCATTCGAGAGAAGTCAACGCCGTGGTGTTCTCGCCAGACAGACAGCTACTCGCATCGGCATCTTGGGACGATACAGTGCGAGTGTGGGAGATGGCAACAGGACAGTGTCGCCATGTACTCGTATTTCCGGAAGAGGCGCGTGGCGTTGAAGCCGTCGTCTTCTCGCCAGATAGCCAGCTGGTCGTGTCAGCCTCTAGTGACCTCATTGTGCGGATGTGGGAGGTGGCAACAGGGCAGTGCCGTGGCCTGACCGTTCTCGAAGGCAAAGCCTACGTTAACGTCGCTTTCACCTTCTCGTTAGACAGCAAGCTAGTTGCGATTGCGCCTTGTGACCGTACAATACGGGTTTTCGAGGCAGCGACAGGGTCGTGCCGCAGCCTGGTTAAGGGCCACACGAACAAAATTAAGGCGATTGCCTTCTCTCGAGATAACGAGCTGGTTGTATCAGGGTCAGATGACAAAACGCTACGGGTATGGGCAGTATCAGAAGCACGGTGCCGTATTATACTTACGGGCCATACTAAAACGATTGGAGCTGTTGCCTTCTCACTAAACAGCGACCAAGTTGTGTCAGCCTCAGGCGATCGTACAGTGCGGGTGTGGGAGACAGCGACGGGACAATGCTGCTACATACTTAAGGGCCATACTGACTGCGTCGTAGCTGTGGCCGTCACGCAAAACAACCAACTAATTACGTCAGCCTCTGCTGATAACACAATACGGTTATGGGATGTGCCAATAAAACCATGCTATGGCATGGTTGATGACTATGTTGGCTCTATTACCGCCATCGCGTTATCACCAGACAGGCGGCAAGTTGTATCAGCGTCTTTGAACAACAGGCTGCAGGTATGGGAGGTAGCAACAGGGTCATGCTGCCGTGTACTAAAGGGTCATACTAACATCGTTACGACTGTTGCATTTTCACCGGATAGCCGACTAGTTGTATTAGGATCGATCGATTACACAGTGCGGCTATGGGAGGTGGCAACAGGGTCAAGCTATCGTATACTAAAGGACCATACTGGATTTGTTATGAAAGTTACATTTTCACCCGATAGCCTTCTAGTTGCATCAGCATCTCATGATCGCACGGTGCGGGTGTGGAAGGTAGCAGCAGGGTCGTGCAGTGTGTTTCAGGGTCATACCAACATCATTAGGGCTATCACCTTCTCGCCAGATAGCCAGCTAGTTGCGTCGGTCTCAAACGATAAGACAGCACGGGTGTGGGAGGTGGCAACGGGTTCGTGCCTTAGGGTGATTATGCTCGAGAACGATGATTACTTGACAAACACCGTCGTCTTTTCGCAAGACGGCAATTCTCTTCGAACACTTCGAGGACACATTCCTCTACATCCGCCCATCACGATGTCGCCCCTAGGCCAGAAGCCGCAGCTGCATGAACTTTTCTTGCGAGATCAGTGGCTCTTCTTGGATGAACAGCGGCTGTTATGGCTTCCTTATGAGTATCGATCGAACTGCTTTGACATCAAACAGAATGTTATTTGCTTTGGGCTTTCCTCAGGTCGTATCTTGATCCTTAAGCTGCATATAGCCTAGGCTTTTCTTTTTATTATCCATCTCATAGCATTACTATGTGTCTCAACGTTACTACCTAGGTGTCGATATTCGGCTCTACCTGAGAACGCTTGAATATATTCCCGCTTAAGATAAGCAACCACATGTGACGGGGACGTGTCACGCGACCAACTATCCTGAGGGTGAATTAAGTGGATGAAGAAATATCCTATCTGGAGACTCTTATAAGCGGATAAGTAGAGCTTATTTCACCTGCCGACTTCATTTCATGCAGCTCGCCCAACCGGATCGGGTGTAAGCCCTTCTCATGCCCTTCTCATGCCCATGACAATTTCCCTCCGCAAGACCCATCGCGATACCGCAAAGGTTAATGGGCAAGTGGACATGCGAGTCATGGTGTTTTTAATAATTCATTTTCGACGGTGAAGTGTAATTGGCGTGTTTCTCGTAGTTGTGATAAGGTCAATCTCGAGATCTTAAGAAGTACCCCAGAAAAGACTAGCAACCCCGAGTTCGACTGTCTATTGACAGCTGGTAAAGGTGAGGAGTACAACTCGCATTTCACCAAGAAACACCGTTCTAACTTTCGCAGTTATTCACAAGCCAAAAGAAAGTCGCCCTCCCACTGTTTCCAAGAAGATAATTGTCACAGAACACCACACTCACGCTCCTGCAATCAGTCACACCTATGTTCTTTGGCCCACATCCGTGTCGTTCTCTCGTCATACCTTGGTGTTATGACACAGCACAATCTTCTTCCGCTGCCTCTCCCATCGTCCTGGAGTCCCTTGACAAGGCTTCCTCTCCCACCTCTTTTAAGTTTGCCTTCAGTGTCTCATCACCATCACTGCAAAGACTCATCCGGTTCCTGCTCGGCTCCAAGTGCCTCCACCAGAGGTCTACGTTCTTGTTGGAAAAGCTACAGCAGGTATTAGAAGGACCCCTGTTATTATAGTGAGTGTCAAAGATTTTTAGTCATATACTACGGCTTGCAACAACATGCAGTCAGTTGCAATGTGTTCATTATACAACTCACCAAGTGTCTACTCAAATGTCATTTCGCTTTTAGAATAGGAAAAAACGTTCATAGCCCATAAAAATCGTAAACCAAGCCCTAATCCCAGCACGAGCCGCAGCTCATACACCTCTATTGCTCATTCTCCATCACCCAATCCAACTCCCAAAATCCAACTTCATCAACAACCGATCCACCCCACCAACCCTACAAGGAACATACGCCCTCTCCTCGCCCTCCTCCTCATCCACAAGACCTTGCCCATCCCACTCTGCCAGGAACGCAGGATCAGTTTCCAACCCCCGCAGTGCATGCACCGCTGCTTCGATCCCCTTCTTCATTTTATGTTCTATTCCATGTAACGAAGAAAATACCTGCTCCTGCTCGCGTTCCAGATCGACAAAGGCATCCAGCACGCCTGCGTCTTGCTCGAGATCGATGGACGTAAACAGGGAATGAAGACGGTGGAGGTGGGTGGCGAGGTGGTCTATGTGTGTGAGGAGGGTGTATAGAGGTTCTGTGAAGGATGGTTGCGTGAGGAGAAGACGGTGGATTAGAGTGCGGAGGTACAGCGTGTGAGCCGTAGAGAGGGTCTGCGGATCGTGAGAGAGTGTGATGGAGATGGGAGGTGTTGGTTTGGGGTGGAGGGGCGTGGCGTGGCCGGAGCGATGGGGACGCTTGGATGGGAGGAGCCAGTGATGGAAGTTATCCCAGAGACCGGCGACGATTTCGGTCTGAAAATAGGCTTCTGTCTCGCCGAGGAAGAAGATTGCTGCGCTAGCCGTGGTCCATGAGCTGCGGAGGACCCAGGCGCGATGGGACCAGCGCTCGCGGAGGGTGACGGCGTGGTCGGAGGCGCCGCGGGGAGATGGGTAGTGGCGGCGGAGGGAGGTGATTTTCCAGAGATCAGTGAGGCGGATGTGTGCGCGGCGGAGGGAGAGAAGATAGGCGTTGATAAAGGAGTAGAGTTGCAGATCGGATGGTGAGATGACCATGTCGAGAGGCGAAGGGAGGTCGACGCTGAGCATGGCGGGGACAGAGAACAGCATGTTGCGGAATGGTGATGCAGCTAGGATATTGGCGGCGTCGACGTCTAGACCCCTACCAGTGACCAGAGAAGCAGGAGGTTTCGACTTCGTAAGATGGAGCTGTATCAAGCTCCTTGCCAGCTCGAGCTGCTCGTCTTCAGCGTGTTGTCCTTGCATCGAAACGAGAGCAGCCCATGTCCTGTTCAGCACAGCAGCTACTTCGCCGTCTTTGACGGTCAGATTCTTCAAACCCTGGTCTTTCTCGTACGCGAGATTCCCTGCCCTCCGCCATCTGTTGCGGATCTTTTCATCCGCCTCGTGCGTCAATGCCATCGCAAACTCACCCCGTCCGAGGAGGAAGAATTCTCTGAGCAACTGCATCATTTCGGAGACTTTCGCGATCGGAAGCATTTGCTGAAGGGTGTTTTGCGATAGTGAGATGCGAATTGCTTTGATCGCTTTAGAAAGGTCGGAACTCTCAAGGGATAATGTGAGGGTCGACAGCTCAGACAGTTTGGCTGCGACGTGCGCGATGCCCGTGGACGTCGAGTTTGTGTTCATGGCGCGAACATGATTGAGCGACTTGCCGATGAAGAGCATAGATGATGCTGCTGGACCCGTGACAAAGGACGGCAAGCACTCTCCAACACAGATGTAGTCCTCCGGCGGACCTTGTATCATTTGTACAAAAAAGTCGTCTGCGCCGAAACTCGGCAGTCTTCCGTACAGCACCCACGCGGAGACCTGTTTTAACCACGCCGTCTCTGCTGCTTTGACTAAACTCTCTGCTGTAGCAGCCACATCCTGATATCCACTTTGAAGTTCGTCTCGTAGCCGGTCAATGAGTGTCGCGCCAACGCAAGTCCTGCCCTGCTCATTCTTGGCCATCATAAATCGGACCGTGTCCCATAGCCACTCTAGTCGTCTCGTCCACTGCTGAAACTCGCCCATAACCGCAGTCAAGGGTACTATATTGTATGCGCCAACCAGTTCTGGATCATTCTTCAGTATACTTGCCTCCACGTCGAGGACTTTTTTCTGAAACGCAGCCAGATGGACGGAGCTGATGGCCGTTGCGACAGCTCGACATATTGTGCTTGGATGGGTCGTGGCAATCTCGGAAGAGTAGGCAATGAGCTTCGTATGAAGGTCACTAATATGTCCCGCAGAAGAAAGCAGTTGTCTCTCGGGCGGCGTTATTCCCGCGAGGGCGTCTGCTTCGGGTGAGGGTGGTGGGCGAAGGAGAGGTGATGGGTGGCCGGAGAGGGACAGGAGGATTTCGTGGAGCATCGCGTGCTGCGAACCATCAGTAAAGTTTGATTGCCAATTGAATAGTAGCTTGCCATAATGTACAGTTTGCGAGCTCGCCTACGCCTGATTGCGTCTTGTATGTCGTGGAAAATAAGAATGATGACCCCGAGGAGCTCGAATCGACACATGGAGCTGGCGGTGGGGTTCAAGCTGTGTCGGGTTCGGGCTCAAGTGCGATTGTATCGTCGACCTCTAGTTTACGTTGCTATCGCCGGCCGGGCGGCCACAAGAGCTCCAGGATCAAGACCGTTCGCGCAAAATCTTGGCCAACTTATGTGTTGAGGCACAAGTGCCGAGCTTGGAGTTGCCGCTTTTAATGAAGCTCTTGTCCGACGTGGGGTGAAGGTCTCGCGACGCGACAACCGCCACGTCCACACGTGATCCACATTTAATGGGCCAGAACGAAGCTTTACAGATAACTCAAATCAATCAACTGCCCCGGAGAGTCAATTCAAGTTTTGTTCTGCTTTACTCTTGCAGAGTACCTTATCAATCTGTCATCTTTTGAAAGACTGCTAGATAACTATCCAAACTTATAAGTGCAGGTCATGAGGTAAGCGTGGGTTGTACACGTTAATCTACAAGGGCTTCTTCCCGTTCCCTTCGTATCCTCCAGCAATACTGGCGCCATCACCGTATGTGTCATGGGCCTTCTTGTCCTTGTTGCTACCGCTACTCTCAGCAATGGGCGTCGCTGACTTTTCTCCACCACCAACAATAACCTTGCCACCGCCCTTCACATTGCCGACCACCATACCTTTGGCCACGCTCTTCAGGATGGCACGTCGGGACACGCCCGTGACATCGATATAAACGAGACCAACATTCTTGACTCCTCCGCCCAGGTTGCGAGAGACTTCACCGGCCTCCGGGCCCCATTTGTGTTCTACCACCTGGCTCACGCTGGACGAGGTGCTCGTCAGCAAGCTGCGCCCAGCTTGTTCCATGCCGTCCACGACGGTATTAAAAGCCATCAGGCTCTTGTTGAGCATTCCGGGCTTGTATGTCTCAATGACATTCCCATCCTTGTCGTATCCACGAGCGCGACCGTCTTTTCTCTTGGAAATGTTGGCGCCAAAATTCTGGGCTACCTTGGCGATGGAGCCAACAGTAGCAGCTGATAGGCCAGCGGCCTTGGTTGAAAATTGATTGATCTTGCGGATGTTTTCGTGCGTCGTGGGTGTGAATGTGACGGGTTTCGCATTGGGCTGGCTGTTTTTGGTAAAGCTCTCAGCTTGGTTGTTGAGGGCATGGACGACATAATCTGATGTGGTGATGAGTAGACGAGACGCCCGCATTCCCATGTTGACAATCGTCGACTTCTTGTAGGCTGGATGCACCTTGTCGCCCTCGTCGTAGTATCCTGGAGCGGCCTGAACACTGATCGCCTGGGTCGCGTCGGTGGGAAGTTCGATCTCAACGGGATCTGGAAACACAAAAGGTATCATGATAAGCCCCAAGAATATAAACAAAAAGCTGCATGGCACGGCATATTACATACCTTTGGACCCTGGCTCAATTGCAGCATCCTCAACAACCTTGAAACCGTCACTCAGCTCGCCCACGACGCTGCCATTTTCTTCATCCACCAAAACGATGCGCCCACCCTTCGATGTTGAGCTCACGCTACCCTGAACATAACCCTCGCCTCTGTTGAAAGACCCAGGATCATATGCAGGCAGTTCCTCTTCAGCAGCCTCTCTTGCTTTGGCAGAAGTCCCCGAGACCGGGGCTGTCTTGCTCCTTTTGGGCTTTGGAGGCGGCGCGCGTTCAAGAAAGGCTGTACATTGCGCAAGGATCGTCTCAAAGGTATCTACATCTTCCTGAATGCCGGAGCGACTGCCAATAGCGGGAAACTCAATTCGCGTGAAAGCACCACTGTCGGGCCCGAGATCCCATCGAGGGATCAAATAACTCGTTGGAGACTGATGGTAGATCTGCGTTGTGGCTGGAAGGGGCAGGTCGAGCTCGGGCGGCAAATGAAGGTGCAGATAGAAGTCCTGTTCGCCAGATCCAATACCTGTTGGGTCAGCGAAGCCAGAGGACGTTGGGACCATCAGCAGCGACAAGGTCTCAGCCCGTGAAGGGTTAAGAGGCTGTTCATTGCCATGCGCGATATGGTAGGCCTTGATGCCCTCGACGGCGTAGAGAAGCTTAGGGTCCTGGAGAGACGTAGTTATAAGCTATGCACGGCAACAGGAAGCTCTTGGGTGATGCTCACATTGTTTCCGGAAGCCATGGCGAATGTGTTGTGCTGGTAGCTTCAGGACAAGGTTGATGCAGAAATGATCACGAACCGATGTCGTCGCGAATAATTATAAAGTTGCGGCCGCGGGGTGTAGGAATCGCGGGGCAATGGCTATGACGACGTAATAATGGAGCTCGAGACTCGTTGGTAGCTTCGATTTGAGACCTTGGCACGGGCGGCCTCTTTGGACGATGCACTTTGTCGAACAAAGCGCGAGGCAACGTCAGGTTTTCTTTGAGGGCAGAAGAAAAGAAATGACAAGGACTTGGAGTGTTCCCTTTGATGTTTTATGAGGACATGAAAAATGTTGAAGAATTTCCGGGTCGTCCTGAAATAGCAATGCATGGGCCCGCAGCCATGGCGACAAATTAAGCATCATTCAGCCATGGCACCGGCCTCCTTGGCAACGGTTGGCCATGCAAGCTCCGGGAAGTTGGAGCTGACCACTAGCCACTGCTGCAACCATTCATGTCTACCGCGACGCTTTGAAGGCCCTGGAACAAGGGGCTGGCGGGTCTGTCGAGGAAGATGGGCCAAGCTTTAGCTAAGGGTTGCTTGCGCAGATCGTCACCCTGTCGTCACCCTTCAAGTCGTAATTCATTAGGTGGAAGTCGAAGTCAAACTGATCACCTTGTAGTCGTACCCGTTGTTAGTGTATTCAGAGTGTGTCGGCAAGCGGGGGAGCTGACGCAACAATGAGAGGAGACGAGGGACGGTCACAGCTGCGCTGGCTAGCAGGGCGAAGTATACGTCAATCGCGACCAAGTCCATCCACTCATGTACCTAGGTAGGTATATTTCTCGACTTGTTTGTAAGCTGGATATCGTTCATCCATGTTGGGATGAAGATACGCCAAGGTTCAAAGTCAGCATCCGTGTCGTGCCTGCATCGTCCGTCAGGGCTTGTGGCACCCAAATAAGCTTCTGTTCGCGCATCGCTCCTTCCAAGAACCAGCGCTGCTGCTGTCTCACTTGATTCGCGGGGTAAAGTCAAAGCCTGCTAATCACTGCCCGTTGTTCCAAACCGTCTGGTCTAGTCGACTCTGCTTTGTTCATTCAACTTTCCTCTCACCATCCCACACTGGCAGCGCCCACGCATTTGATGTCACGACACTCCGCCCCCACCACTCTGTTTCTTCAACACCTACGACATCATCTTCATCCTCATCGCTACTCGTCCTCTACCTTCCTGTTCTTCCCATATGAGCTGAATAGCATGACGATCACACCATCAAAGGGCGAATGGTTTAGTGGTATAATACTCCCTTAGCACGGTTCATTCAACCAAATTCGCATTTGGGAGTGGTCCGGGGTTCGATTCCCCGTTTGTCCATGCACTGATACCTTGTATCAATTTCTCTTTTTGCCTCTATCAACCAAAAGGGCTTATTTCTTTTGCGCCTTTGCTTCCTTCTTCCTTGAACATGATGGACACTTTCTTTTTTAAATCCCCTTTGGCCTGGAGCATGATGTTGTGTCAAGACGTGTATGGCAGGTTTCACATCTCGCATGGCTATAGTTGCAGCTGTTAAACACCAAAGCTGCGGATGCGAGTTCTTTGGATGAACTTGATTCGTCTATGAATTAAAATCGTTGAAAATGAAGGCCGATAATTCTCTATCTTGACTGACATGGTGTCGCAAGACTGCTTCAGTACACGAAGAGGCTCAAAATCTTAGCGACCATGAGTCTCCATTCCCTTCCCATGGAACTTCGCTTAAAATGCTGACAGTCGAAGACTTTATTTCCCGGATGATTCAATCACTTTCTTTTACTCAATCATTCACTCGTACATGTCGAGTTCGCTCCCCGCCACACTCTCTGCAACTACGCCTGGCTTCTCTCCCCCGTCTCCGACAGCGCTCGCTCTCCGCCACTCCTCAATATTCCTCGTAGCATCATCATCCACGGCTGGTCCAGCATCGTCATTCCCAACATCGTCACCATCCGTAGCAGACGTTCTTTCCTTTCTGCCCTTCTTCTTTGGCGCAAGCCCCCAGGTTAATGCTGGTTGCGGCGGTCTCGCCTGTTTCAAAGCCTCAAGCTCCTCCTTGAGTTTCTGAAGTTCCGCATCTCTTTCTGCGTCGCGAGCCTTCTTTTTCTCTTTCCGCTTCTGAGATTCCAGTTTCTTTACTTCCTCCATCTTCTTCACTTCCTCCATTCTCTTCAGTTCTTCCAGCCTTTTCTTTTCCCGCTCCTTCTCCTCCACCGAGGAGGCTTTCTCCTTCGTGGTGTCGCGCTGTCTTGACCGCTCGATCACAACGAGTTCTCTTTTCCCAGGCCTCGAGGCTGTCAAGTCTGCATCATCGTCGCCTGAGTCGTCGGAGACATAACCATCAGAATGTTCGGCCTGCGTCAGAAGGATGTCTCTTTCCCATTCTTTGTCGCTCAGCGCTCGGAGGACCATGCATCGACACGAATTGGTGAACCCGATCGCTAGGCATGTTCCGTACTCAAGAATGTCGCTTCGGAGAGCCCGTTTGTCCTCCTCTGTCTTGATGAGCATGAAGCGGAAAAGGAGAAGGCGGAGATAGGGAGCCCTGTTCCCGACCGACAGCCAAATATCACTGATACGCGCAATGATCGACGACTGGTCGTCCGAACCTTGTTCGAGAAGTTGTTGGAGGCAAGCAACCTGCAAAGCGACGTCGCCCATCTCTTCAGCGGCTTTGAGGACAAGTCTCGTGGTCTGCTTCGCTTCGTCGGGTATATGGACCGCCCTGGGCCGCCACTCTGGAATCTCTTTCTCATTTGGCGAGTACAGCGGTAACTCGTCGTGCGGGAACACCCTTGAAGAAACTCGATACTCGCCCCGTGCGGTCCCTTGTATCATAATGTTACCATACTCAGGGTTGTCTTGCTTATACTCCTCAAAGAATACCTTGGCCATCATCCATAGCAGGTATGGTCTCATCTTCAGGTTCTTAATATCCCGCTTTATCAGCCAATTGGCGAAATGCGCGGCAACTTGCAGACATTTCTCGGCGTCTTCGATATTGCCCTTGTCCATCATACACGCGAACGCCAGCGAGGCAAAGAGGTCCAAGGCGCCAAAGTAGGTGCATTCATCCTCGTCCACGTTTGACCAGTCTTTGATGAAGGTGTCCACCATGCTATCATTCGGCTCGATGTCAGTGATGAAAAAGTCATGTGCTTCTTCCAAACCCAACTGCTCTTGTAGAGCCAAGAATAGGTCGCGAAAGTCCCAAACCCGCTGCTGGTCTCGGAGATGCATATATTGACGCCTCCAACCTCTCGTCCCTCGGATCAAGCTCTTCTCCGCAATCCATATTGCGGTGGCCACATTTTGAAGCTAAAATACCAGAAGCACTGTTAGTCAGCAGCCGATTTAGGTCATCTTGTACATTGGAAACACAGTACCTCCGTAGAGTCCAGTGGCTCAACTCGATCCACAAGATAGAGTGCTTGTCGAGTGAGGCGCTTCTCGCCAAGGGTGCCATGGAAGTCCAGCTCGCTACACGCCTCGGCCTTCCGAAGGAGCAAGTTCCAGTTTAGCTGCAAGGACTCTCTCCGATTCCTCGAGGGGTATACCTTCGCCAACACTGCGAGTTTCTTGTATTGGCGCGCTTCAACGAGACACTGACCGTATTGTACAAGGACATACATGTTACCCAGCTCCGACTTGAGTCGTCGATCAAACTGAGCGAATGCCTCGTCGAAGTGGCCAAGACGACTGAGACGAGACATCTCTTCCAGAAAGCCTTCCAGATGGGGTACCGTATCTAGGGACATGTGAATGGTAACATCCTTTGGATATTCGGGATCCAGCTGGACCGCTGGCCGTGCTGAGGCAAGCATCATCTTGTGTTCGTCATGACGATCAATCCTTTCGCGAACTGTGACCCCCGTACGGCTCTTTCTTTCCGTTCTTGTGGACGTTCGCCGCCTGCGTCACGTCTCGACTTTGCTTTCATTGTTTGCGACGTCACTTTCGCTCGTGTATGGTCCGTATACAGTCTGCGGCGGTAAGGCTGATATCGCTGGTGCTGGCGCATATGGATTGCCAGGCGGAGGCAGAGGAGGTGGGACAGCAGTAGATGCCGGGCCACCAGGATATCCTTGGGAATATCCATAGCCGTAGGGATACATGGCATCGTATCGCGGTGCAAGCGCTTGACCGTATGGATACGCCCATGGATCATAGTAGTTCCAATCATATGGTTGTAAGGCAGGTAGCGCAGATGAGGGACCTGGATATCGTCGCTCCTCTTCTACCACCCACACCCTTTCACTGTTACCAGGGAAGTCATTTCTGAATCTGACATGGCGATGTTCCTCTTCTGTGAGCGCTGGGTTTGGATGGCTGCTCGGCTCTCGTGTGGTGTGTCGCGTGTAGTCGCCAGCTTTATCTTGATCTTCGCCGTAAAGACGGTTGTTAGTAATCGGGATCGGCATCATATGCGCCCTCCTTGCTTTTCGGGATAGGGTATTGCCTTTCTGTCTGTCGCGTCCTTGATCCTACGCGCACCACTTGTGCGACTTGTAGTGTTTCTTTCCCAAGTGTTCATGGCAAGTTTTGGGAAACTGCAACAATTATTCCTCTTGGGGGTTCGAGCTTATCGAGCTCTCCGATGTGACCAGGAATGGCCTCCAGACACCCTTGTTCTGTGTGGCTGACATGCATGGCGACCTCTTCATGTATGGAGTATTCGTGGCGGAGCAGTCAGCGCAGCCTAGCATGGTGCTTATTCCAATATTCCAACTGACGGTCTATAGCTCACCTGCATGAAATGGCTTCGCTGGGCCCCCAAAATATGCCCACGGAGGCAGTTTCACCTCGTGAACGTGAGTCCGAGAGGTGTGGCGGATGCACGAGGCATCTTCCAGATGGGTTGCCTCTCTGTCCATCCGCCTCACTTTTCGAGGCCCTGTTGCGCAACCTGAGTATCGGTATCTTCTCATTCTATTATTGACGAAAAAAGAGGCTCTGAGGCAGTGAGGAAAAACTACAGGCTCAAAAACATTATTCGGATTGACAACACACCAAATACTTGATCCAGAGAATAATTGGCATGGCGACCAACACACAGGTGGACATCGTCTCACCAGACCACGCGGTCCCAGCACCTCCGAGCCGCGGACCTCAATTGAGCATCAAACGATTCGGTCGCACCGACTTCGAGCGCTTCGACGAAGAAGCAGCGCGAGGATCCCAACTGTGCGTCGGTTCAGCGCGTATTGGCAAAGTCGAAATCGACTGCAAATACCACTGGAAACGAGCGCAATGGGGCACTCTGGGCAATGACGCGCGCCCGGCAGGTATCGTCTACATGGACATCAAACTTCAAGCAGCCGACAGGCTATAGCCTCGAGTCCGCAAGCGTAATACGTCACTCTGGCGGCCGATGCATACTCCTATGCGCTCGGTACAGAAGCAAGATCGGCCATGCGGCTACGGCCCATCCCGGCGGACTACACTGTACAAATCACAGAGAACTATGGTCCGCGACTCCTCACTGGCCAGAAGACGGTGCATCACAAGATGGGGACTACAAACCTGCCGCCTCAGATTGGCGCGGCGGGTGTTGAGTTTGGGGGCCTGGGGTATCAGTCCAGCACGGCGAAGGAGAGCATCGACGCATGGAGTTTCAGAGGCTCGGTTGGTCGACCGCGGAACCAAGATGGCTTGCGCACGCTTCACTGGGAGCTCAAAGAAAACTCTCTCGATCAAAGACAGATTCATAGCCAGGAATACTGCACGGCGTTCACATTCGAGCACTCCCGCCAGTCAGTGTTCATGCGTGTCGAAATCGACGGCACATTACGCAGCAAAGGACGGCACCTGAAGCACGAATTTCTGAGGTTCTCATCTCGCCTAGGTGGGAAGGACAACTCGACGCTGACACAGATGGACTTCCATTACGGCCAGACATTTACGAAGCGCCTTGATGATGTAGCGAAGGGTCTTGATCTGGCTATGCAAATGGAGAACTGGAAGAAGGCTGGTGTGGAGATGCCGGGATCCATACGTGCCCAGTTCATTGAGCAGAGCCAGAACCAGAGCCAGAATCAGAGTGAGAATCAGCAGCCGGCAATTGAGGAACAGCGTCAAGACCCCGTGTATGAAGCCTTGCTGGGGGCGGCTGAGCAGGAAGATCCGATCTTGGAGGCTTTGGCACGACAAATGCATGGCGTGCGAGAGAGGACCGAGAACGCAGCGATACAGGAGAATACGGTCACAAGTGTTCCTGTGTTGAGAAACAGTACGCCCTCCGTATCAGTCGCAACAAGACAGTCAGGGCAGTCAAGGCAGTCCACGCCGTCAGTGAGAAATCCAACCTCAAGTGAATCGGCAAGGGCAAGACGCCCAACCAGAGAATCAACAGGAACAAGAACGCCAAACAGCGAGCAAAGCTCAGAAACGGTAGTCAACACCGCCCCGTCAGAAACCCACGACGACAAATTCGAGGACGCAGTGCGGATCCCCGCCGTTCTCCTCCCGCTCATCCGATTCCTCATCCTCATCACATTATTCAATGGCGAAGAAACGAAGTTGAAGCGTCCAAAGGTACAGGAAGAGTGGGATGATGAGCCTGTCACTGAAGTGGATGAGGATGAGAATGAGCTGGAGCAAAATGACGATGAGTCTGAGAGGATCGAGAGGATCGGCGAGACGGGAAGGAATACAGTGGGTAAGGGGACACAGGAAGATGCTACTATTGCGGCCCTTGCTCACTGGCTGCTGAAAAATGAGGGCCTACGGAGCTCTTGATGTGTTCGGTGGGAAAAGCATGAGTTTCTGGTGACGGCGGGTGCTTTTTTGGGTGAGGCGTTTTTGCGATTGAGCTGATGGGGTTGCATTCGGGCGGTCGGGCTGTGAGGTCGATACTTTAGCCGTCTGTGTATTTTTGAAGACGGTGGCTGCTATTCAGGGGCGATTGGAGTTTGTTGAACGCATTGTGTCGTCGTAGGCGCTTATATGGCGGATGGGGGAGGCATGTGTCGACCGAGACGTTTGGTTAGTTGTTGAGAGTAGCACTGGAGCGTCATGTCCTGCGGGATATGGCCAGGTACATCTTTGGCTCAACCAGAATGAAAAGAACGCATTACCATTTCAATCAGAGTGCTTTTTGTGAATGCACGGCTCGCCGCACGCATACGATAGGACATGACTCTTGTGCCGATGACGGTGACATGACGAAGTCGTTGCGCGGCATCTGCAAACGCCCGGTTTCCAATTGTGAACAACACATACACGAGGCGGGGATTCACCTCTTGGACCGGAAAGAGTTCTTCTCTGGCGCAAGGTGCGGCGCAGAGTGCTTTCTTGGCGTTGTACTGCAGGTACACGACTATGCGTCGTGTTGATCATGAGCTCGTGGTTTGGACCCAAGCAGCCATAGTGCTATAGTCTGCCCAAAAGACGACACAAGCCGTTCAACAAATACTTCTGTGAGATAGAGCTATAGCGACACTCTCGTCTATGCCATGGCTTTTTCAGGAAAGAGAAATATCGCGCCTCCTCGACGCTTACCAACGGCCCGTCGCACATCGCATCCATCCTGTCCTGGCCCTGTCCCGGTTTCTGAGCAGATCGGTCGCAGATCCGCCGACCACCACAAAAAAACGGGCAGAAAAACAGCCCACGGACATGGCAAAGTAGCAATGGAGGGTGGGAAGCAAAGCGCGCAAAGCAAAATGGCATCCCATCCGTCGTCATCGACTCGTCTGCCTCCGCGCTCATGCTCCGCCCGTGGACCAAGAACCTGAATTCTGTGAAAGTGGGGGAAGACAGAAAGTGCCTCTGCTGATTTTTGGCTACTTTTTCTTTTCCCACCCTGGCTGACGAATACAAATTTGCACTCATTGATATGCGTTCACGATGTGCGCCGCTTCAAGGCAAAACGTTCACGGTCCGATTCAGCATGAACGTGCAGTAGAAAACATGTTTGGAATCAATTGACATGGTCTCCAGCGCATGAGTCTGACCCTTGTTCGAGGCGGATCTGGCTCGCGCCCTTTGCTTCCGCGAGGACCGACGACCCGGGTAGCTTGGATAGTAGGTCTAGCTCTAGCTTGAGCTCTACTGTGGCTCTAGAACGTACAGTACTGTAGCTTGATTTGTTGCGAGGGCACAGCGAGGGCACTTATCCAATGCGCATCAGCGACGAGGCGCATGCACGCAGCGAGTAGTTACAAAGGGCTGAGGGGAGTGGAGAAGCACGGAAATACATCTGTACATAACACAGCTCGACAATTGGGGTAAAAGCCACCTGCTGGGCATAACGATGCGGGTTCGTCAGCGGGTAATTTACAAATTGCATGCAAGGCCAAGTACACTTGCATGTATCCCCGTGCATCGAGTACAGTCAGTTTCGTGCGGGCACATGGGATCGTCTGGATCGATCGCGATGCGTCAGGGCCACCGTGTCCCACCGATGCTGCATTGATTCCAAAGACTTGCTTGCCGCGGCACGGGTCGGAAGGTCTTCTCCGCATTTACCATCTTTTATCTGATGATCTCTATTGAAGCCAGTTACGATATTCACGCTGTTGTATTCTGACAGTATGTGCTTCATCAGCCACGATGTACGTCTCGAGTGCAAATGCCCCCCATTGAGAGTGAATTTCCGTTCCTGGATGGCAAAGCCCGCACCCCATCGATATCGATATCGACATCGATGTCCCGATGCCTGAACTGAACGTGTCACAAAAGAAGAAGAAAATCGTCAGCAAAGAGCGAAAAGAGCTCACTTGCATCATGACGACGTCTGTGTAGCTCCAGAAATTGTGGTTCCTTCCCCCTCCCTGCTTTGCCTGCTGCCACTATTAGCTTCGTCTCTCCACGTTTTCCGCCAAGCTTCGACACTTCGTCCTGACACTTGTCGAGTGAGTACCTGGTCTATCGATTCCAGATGGCCGCGATACTAGTTTCTCATGTACCTCTCATCCGGAAGTACTTCCACCATTGATACCTTCTCCAACTCCACGGCATTTCCTCTTGTATCGCACCCGCTTACCACCATTCCCACCTTCCGGCCGCCGCCGCCACGCTGTGATTAGTCTGGCGGCGTTCGTCCTGAACATGGGAAATGTTCCATTCGTCTGCAGCCCGTTTCGCCGTGGGCGGCAGGTACACTACCATCTGAAGGAACATGGTGGTGATACAATTGTTGAATCGAGAAAACATAACCATGTTTACAAAGCTCCATCCCAATCCCGTTTTGCCAAATTCCACTTTTTACTCTTTTCCCACCCCCCATCGGTTTTCCCTGACCTGACCTGATTACAATCCAACGTTTATTTGACTCTGTACCTTGCCGATCCAAAGCTATTTCAATCGTGCTGTATCCTCCCCCTCCCCGTTTTGCCTCTACTACTACTACACTATTTGCCTGTTTCTTTCCGTGAGACATTGTCAGAGCTTGTTCAAAATGCCCGCCGCAAAGGAGTGCATCCAGACTACGTCATTCCCCACGACCAAGAAGCTCCCCGCCGACCCGATCCCGAACCCTGCTCACGCGCTTCCCAACGGCGTGAGGAACAACATTATCGATATTCGCAGCAACAAGGTCGATTTCAATCTCAAGGATGAACTAACTGCGTCGTTTAATCCGCCCGATGGCGGTGCCCGCAGGCTGCCGACCTTGTTGCTGTACGATGAGAGGGGATTGCAGTTATTTGAGGATGTACGTTTGCTTATACGAGAAAGTTCACAAATTGACCAACCCTTTTACCATTTTCCTCAATCTGCTGTCCCTGTCCTCCCATCCTGAGATGTCTTTTTTCCCCTTGCTTTCTTCCTAAGCTGCCTCCGTGATCCTCTTCCTTTGCTGCCGTTACTCCTTCCCCCTGTGGACGCTGTGTTCCAACTCATTCCCGTGACCAGATTACGTATCTGGACGAATACTACTTGACCAACTACGAGATCGAGCTCTTAAAGAACCATTCCGTCGAGATTGCGGCAAAGATTCCCGATGGTGCGATGCTGATTGAACTGGGGAGCGGGTGAGTGTTGATTTGGGACTGCCATCGCAATTGTATTCCACTCTGGCTTCCTCCTGGATGCATCTCTTTCTAAAACTTGCTGTTTTCGATAAATTTCTGGATCCTGTGGCTATTAGGCTCAAAAGATCTCTATTCGCATGATTTCTCGCCCGAGGGCGCCGTATAATCGTTTTGGCGCATTCCCAGCTTACACTACACGCAGAAACCTCCGCAAAGTCTGTCTCCTCCTCCAGGCCTTCGAAGATGCCCGCAAGTCCGTTGACTACTACGCGCTCGACCTGTCGCAGGAGGAATTGGAGCGAACGCTGTCTCATGTTCCCGATTTTCAGTTTGTCTCATGCCACGGTTTGCTCGGTACTTACGATGACGGCGTCACCTGGTTGAAGCAGCCTGCGCTTGTGGAGAGAACCAAGTGTATTCTGCACTTGGGGTCCAGCATTGGTGAGACTCAATTGTGCATTTCTTCCCAAACGTGTATCGCTCTTGTCAATTGCACTTTCAGCTTGTTACAGAACTGCCCCGCGCTCAGGAATCGAAGCACTGATTTATACGCTCGATGGCAGGTAATTTCCATCGAGATGAAGCTGCCGAGTTTCTGCAATCGTATGCAGATATCTTGAAGCCAGACGATAGCATGCTTGTTGGTCTGGACTCGTGCGGCGACCCTGACAAAATCTAGTACGTACATTTGACAGCAGATGATTCGCTGATGAACTCTAGACTAACAGATTTGCAGTCATGCATACAATGGTAAGATGGTCTGCTCCGTGCAAGTCAAACAGCGATCTAACACAGCAACGACTAGACAGCAAAGGCGTAACACATGAGTATGGCCGTCCATATCTATCCAGTCTTCCAGAGTATTTTTCGCTAACATAGCTAGATTCATCCTCAATGGCCTCACCAACGCAAACAACATCTACGGCGAGGAGATCTTCCAAGTCCCCGATTGGCGCGTCATTGGCGAATACGTCTACGACGACGAAGGCGGCCGCCACCAGGCGTTCATTTCTCCTCTCAAAGAAGTGACTGTCCTTGGATCCGTCGTAAAGCCGCATGAGCGGATTCAAATCGAGCAAAGCCTCAAGTACTCCAAGATTGGCGCAGACAATCTCTGGAGACACGCTGGTTTGCAAAAGATTGAGACATGGACTCGAAACGGCGAGTACGGTACGTATACACTAGCCTCAATCTTTTCAACCTCTACAGTTAGTTGGTTCTGACGAAATGTTTCAACTCCAGGCCTTCACTTGCTTCAAAGAGCCAGCCTCCCCTTCAGCAAAGCGCCCGCCCTCTACGCAGCCAACACTCTGCCCTCCCTCTCCGACTGGCAAGCCCTCTGGGCCGCCTGGGACATCGTCACAAAGGGTATGCTTCCAAAGCAGGAACTCAACGAGAAGCCAATCAAGCTTCGCAACGCATGCATTTTTTATCTGGGCCACATCCCCACCTTCCTAGACATCCAGCTCACAAAGACGACCAAGCTGCCTCCCACTGAACCAGCCTCCTACTACGCTATCTTTGAGCGCGGCGTCGACCCAGACGTCGACAACCCCGAGAAGTGCCATGATCACTCCGTCATTCCTGACGAGTGGCCGCCCGTGGAGGAAATCACCGCTTACCAAGGCCGCGTGCGTGCTCGTCTGACGAGCATATACGAGAAGGGCATAGAGACGATTCCCCGCGACATCGCAAGGGCAATCTGGGTGGGTTTTGAGCACGAGGTGATGCATATTGAGACGCTGCTGTACATGATGCTGCAGAGCGACAAGACGCTGCCTCCGCCGCACACGGTCACTCCTAATTTCGAGAGGATGGCGAAGAAGGCGTTTGAGAGCCGTGTGCCGAATGAGTGGTTTGATGTCCCGGAGCAGGTGATTACGGTGGGGATGAATGATCCTGAAGATGGAACTGAGGACGTTCACTTTGGATGGTATGCTTTTCTCACGCCCCATCATATCTAGCAAGCCGAACTGACATCGAAAAGGGACAACGAGAAACCCCAGCGAAAGATTAAAGTCCATGCATTCCAGGCACAAGACCGACCCATCACAAACGAAGAGGTAAGTACTCACTTCCAATTACAGGCATCCAACAGAAAATGCAGAGTCTAACCTACGCAGTACGCCCAATACATCTACGACAACAATATCTCCAAACTCCCCGCCTCATGGTCTTCTTCCACTCCCCAACCAAACGGCACATCCAACGGCTCCAACGGCATCAACGGCCACGCAAACCACATCCCCACCACTCTCCCCCCCTCATTCCTCCAAGATAAATCCGTCCGCACAATGTACGGCCTCATCCCCCTCCACCAAGCCCTAGACTGGCCCGTCCAAGCCTCCTACGACGAACTCGCCGGCTGCGCAACCTGGATGGGTGGCCGCATACCCACCCTCGAAGAAGCCCGCAGCATCTACGCCTTCGTCGACACCCAAAAGGACCTCGACACAGGCAACACGCTTGTGAAAAAGGTCCCCGCCGTAAACGGACACCTTGTCAACGACGGCGTAGAAGAAACGCCACCCTCTTTAACCTCTGTAAAGGTCGATGGGCAACATAGTTTGTTCATCGACCTAGCCGGCTCCAACGTCGGCTTTAAGCACTGGCATCCCGAGCCAGTGACGTCAAGGGGTGGTGTGCTTGCCGGGCAGGCAGGCATGGGGGGAGTATGGGAGTGGACTTCGTCAACCCTAAAAAAACACGAGGGGTTTGAGCCGATGGGGTTGTATCCTGCGTACACGGCGGACTTTTTCAATGAAAAACATAATGTTGTGCTGGGGGGTTCGTGGGCTACGCATCCGAGGATTGCGGGGAGGAAGAGCTTTGTGAATTGGTATCAGAGGAATTACCCTTTTGCGTGGGTTGGGGCAAGGCTGGTGAGGGATTTGTAAGTGATGATATGAAATTGATGGGCATACGCTGTGATAGAACGAGGATTTGACCGTGTTCAAAATAATCACTTGGGATGATAGTTGGTACATGAGTATACTATGCTGGCTCGGAACCGAATTGGGGATAGCAAATTGTCCGGAGGAACGGTCCCTACCGTAGAGCTAAATACAGTCACTCATTTATTAACATGTAACCACGGGCATGAATCCTATGCATGGTGTTGCTGCATGTCCTACCATGCATTGGCTCGTAGCCGCGAGTGATGTGATTCAGTTCATTGCTCTAGTGTATATCATAATGCATAATGCATCCCAGCTCTGCCCAGACAACGTGCCAGCAGAGCAACGCCCGGGGTAACCTGCCATATTGTATGGCCGGAATTTGATCACAAGTTCCTTCCAAGCCTGGCATCAGTCTCTCGAGAAAACTGATCTCGCTCAAGCGCAACGCCGTTCAAATGACTTTTCCGCAGCCTGCCCATTAAGACTACCGTAGATGCTGAGAAGCTGTTCGAAGACGTAACCGGGCAGATGGACGCCGTTTTCGGTGATCAAGTTCGAGATTAGTTCCGGAGGCTATGGCGGGTTAGAAATTGTTTGACTCATTCCCCGGAGAACAATTCCCGGAGATTATACAGGGGTGAAAGGGCGAAGTTGCGTAGGGGAAGAGGCTTGATGCGAAAGTACTTCCTCTAGCGAATTATTCAAAGGAAAACAACTCACTGTATAGTCAACAGCATCCTCCGGCTTCTTGCTCGTCGCGCTCGTGCTAAAATCCAAGACCTCTTGTTGAAACCCAAGATCTCGCTGGTCCAAGGGAAACTTGCGCACAAACTTGTGCGTCTCGGCAGCCACATAGAACGGAAGTTTCGGTCTTGCAACCGAAGCCATCTGAGCAAGCTGATAGGTGCCAATCCTCGAAATGATACCTCCATTCTGAGTGACGGCCTCCGCGCCGACAATGACCATGTTCACTTGCCGCAACAGGCCCATCACATGTGCAACGGCGGCCTCTTGAATCTCCGCTACAGGGATGCCCATCTCTCGCAGTTCCTTAACCACCTTGTCGCTCTCTTCGACACGCGTCTGATCTCGCACATACACAACCTTGAACTTCCCCTTCAAGGTCTTGGCCGCTCGGCCCAGCAAGCACGTCACAGATCTGGAAGCGCCGTGGGTGAGCACGCATTTACCCTCTCCGACGAAGCGCCACCCTGCTTCTGCGACGCCATTTCTCGCGGCAATGGCTCTTTGTGCGAACAGGCGTCCGTTGCGCAGGAGGTGCTGTCTGACGGCGTCAAAGCTGCCCTCTTGCTGCTTAAGGGAGGAGACGAGGTACTGGAGGAAGAGGTCGGTGCCGGCGGTCAAGGGGACCGGGTTGGCGACGGAGGCTTTAAGGTGTTTTGAGTGTGCTTCGACAGTGTCGAGAGTTTCGTAGACGGTGGTGGAGGGGACGGTGTTGAGGAGGGCGATGAGGGATTCGATGGCGGCGACTGGCTTGGTCAGGTCGGGGTCGGAGGCGAGGAGGTCGCGATATGTGGCGGCGATGCTGTTGACCACTTGTCAGCTACTAGATCGAGTCAGGGCGGTCTGAGGAGACTTGGACGGACTCAAAATTGCTTGTGGAAATGCTTGCTCTGCATATGGGCAAATCTCCCGAGACGGCTGCTGATGAGTTAGCTCACCCGCGACAAGGACGTTGGATTCGTAGCAGGACACGCACGGGCAGCCGAGCCAGCAGAGGCCATGTTCGGCGCAAAATACTTGTGCAACGGATTCTGTTTCTGGTGAAGACTGGCGATGCAGGTGGTAATGGTAGTGATAATGGTAGTAATGGCCGAGCTGATGATGGTGACGTTCTGCAGTTGGCGTGGAAATTTTGGCAGCTTCACAAACCCCACGATGGAGTATGCGGTCTGCATGGGAAGACTGGTGAGTCAAACCTGCAATTGGCCCCGCCTGCCAATGACAGCGCTGCAGCCCCTCCATCGGCCTGCACTGGAAGGCGATGGCGGGGCAGGCACGACAAAGCTTTCGGCTGGCATTGATCTTATCGCTTAACATTGAAGGTCGCATAAATGTGTATGCAGTAAAAATTGATTTGTGAATGAAGCAGACAGAAGGGCTATCTTGCATGCACTCTTCAAGAGAAACACAATTCATTGGCCAATTTTTCGGATCTTGTTACAGTTGTTGAAGCATACACACCCACGAACCACGTCTTTCATCTCCCATGGTCCCTTGTTCCTTCCCACCCTCTTTCTTTGCAATCTGCCCCTCACCTACGAGCACGTTGATCCGTCCCAGACGTCAGTGGAAAGAGCAACCCCCACCGCTACTGCCGCCCGCTGCACATGCACCTGAACAGCACCAGTACGGTGTCATCTACCATCCACCAGCTCAAACGTTTTGAAGCTAACATCGGCGCCCCTCCTTTGTCTCGTATCGCAATTCGCACCACAAAGTCAACCATCTTGCTTTCAATCTTTCACTCTGTGCCCCTCGACATGTAATTGAAAAGCGAGCTTCGTTCCTCCCGAGCTTCGTTTCCTCAACTTAATTCTCAGCCATTCGCAACAATCGTACTCCAGCGATATACTACACCCCGCCAAAATGAACCTCTCCGACCCTTCAACCGGCGAACCTCTCGCCGACGACGCCATCCAGCGCGTTCTGTTCATCGCAAACACAGTCCACGTCTACAACATCCCGCCCCTAACCTCCATGAAAGGCCACCTTGCGTCCTCGTGGACCGACGATCCCAAGCGCCACATCTTCACCGGACGATTGCGCGTCGTAGAAACCGCATTCGAAACATCATCCTCTGCTCAACTCAAAGTTGATGCTGTGTTAGAGGATCCCTCCAACGGGGGCCTATTCGCAGCGGCACCGTACACTGATCGCAGCGTCGTGGAACCCGTTCAGGACAGCAGCAGATTCTTTGCGCTCACGGTGCGCGATCCGCAGGGGAGGAAAGCCACGCTGGGTATTGGATTCGAGGACCGTTCGGAGGCTTTCGATCTTGGAGTTGCGCTGCAGGAGGCCAGAAGGGCTCTGGGACTGGAAGACGCGGCGAAGAAGGGTGGAGAGGCGAAGCAGGAGAGTACGAAGGACTACAGTCTCAAGGAAGGGGAGACTATCACGGTCAATATTGGGAAAAAACCGGGTCGAAGGAGGGAGCCGGCTGGAGATTCTGGGACTGGGAGTACAGCGCCTTTGCAGTCGTTTGCACTGGCTCCCCCACCGAGTGCGTCTGGGGGAGAGGGTGGCTTTGCGTTGCCGCCGCCGCCGAGTGCTGAGGATGTGAAGCGGAAGAGGAGATCGTTACGGGATTTGGGGTTTGATGATGGGCAATTTGGAGAGTTCGCGTGATGGTTTGTAACTGTGGATGACGTGAAGCCATATCAATGTGGGACATTTGAGCCTCTTTGCGTTTTTGTTCTTTCCTTTGAAGTGATATCATATAGACTGGATATAGCAATTGTTTGGCGGATTAGCGGTGGTCGTGAGTGGTTGTTTACAGCAGGTCACGTTTGGCCAAATGGAAGCTTCATTTAATTGTGAAGAAGGTGCGAACTCAATGGACCATAAATTAGTTTCATTGTGCTTATTATATACAGCCAATTATTAATACTTAGTCTTCTGGTTGAGCAACGACAAAAATTACTCAGTGTTGGGTGGAAAGTCATGCGCTTCGCCATAAATAGAAACTTCGGATCCTGCCGTTCTCACGGGTAGACTCATATGCGGACCAACATGCAGGTGTTTTCTCTTGTCCGCACGGCAACCTGGTGAGCCTGATACGCTCCCGATAGTCAGGAAGGCCATATAGTCTCTATATTGGGCATGCTGCTCTGTCTTCGCAGCATAACAGCTTCCAAATCGCCACTTCCGCTGAATCGACGTGGACGTAGTAACGTCGGCTCCATTTCCGGGATGCTCCCAAGGGACACCCCTGAATCATAGTTCCTCACACCGTCACTGTCGTCACCAGCGACCATCTCGTCCTTTCCATCATCGCTATCCGCAGACAGCCACCGCATTATCTGCCCGCTGGTCTCGGATCGCTGTCCGAGGTATGAACTCTGCCGTCGCACCATTGAGATGTGACTCGGATACAGAAGGGCGCGCTGGCCCGTGACTACCCTGAGGACGACTCGTCCACTGCCTCAGCGAGCGCTGTCTCGCTACACCCAAAGCCTCTCGGCTTTTTACTTCGACCAGCAGATCACCTAGTCGTGCGAATATCGTCTTCTCCTGCTCGGCTGCGTACTTGATTTGACTTCGCAAGATCCCGATCTGCCGTCGTGCCCGTCTCTTCACTTTTCGTGACTCGCCGTATATTGAGTCCTCTTCGGACATGTGAAACTTGCCAATCAACTCGCAGTCTGCTTGTGTGTGATTGTAACGTCAGGCTGAGGTAGGCCTGCTCGGCGTAGATCTCCTCGTATGGTCGCGGGTGGAATATCCTCAGCGTGGGCAACGACGGGGATAGGTGCTGTTTAGGTGATCGTTGACGATGATATCGTAGCCCTTGCTGTTGTTGATGCTGCGGTGGACCTGGTTGTCCCTGCCGGGACTTTGTCCTCGATTGCATGTGAGGCTGAGGCTGGCTGTCCCCTGGTGTAGCTGGGCCATGAGGTATAGCTCCATCTTGTTCTCGGGTGTCGTCTGGTTGGCCGGACAGTGATGTTAGGGTGGCAGGATGTTGCTGAGCGAGTGCCGCACTCATCTTTCCCTTGTGAATAATAAGAAATACTGCTATGTACAACAAGGCAAGAGTTGTGCTGGTGGGAGAACCTGGATTAGGAGTCGCCAGCATCATAGACGGTTGAAAAGCTGCAAGCTAGGCCGTTGCTCTGGATCGTAGCAACTCCCCTGAACTCCGGATTAGCGTTGGACCAAAATTTGCCGTTAGTCGTGAACCTCTTTGTCGCCCCTCTTGGTGTAACGACGTAAAATAGGTATGTGTTGGCTAGAGTCGAACTAGCGTACATCGACATGGCGTTTTGGTGAGCAGAGGCATCATCGGCCTTTAATAGATCTGTGCCCTGCATTCTGTGTTACTTTGATCGTCAAGGCTTTCCATGGGTTTCACCAGCTCAGCGCCACCGGTGTTCGGGGGAATTTTTTTTGGGGCTTGGTATTGTTCACAGCCGTGTCACGCTTTTGGCTTAAGCCCCGTATCATGGCGTCGGGAAGAGGCACACGAAGCCACGAAGCCTTGCTTTTTCAGGGTCTAGCCCGTTCAATCGACCGTCAATCGATAGCAGAAAGTGTTCTAGCCTTCTTCATTGAAGTCTCTGTTATGAAGACATGTCATTGCGAGCATCTAGATGGCGAAGCCATCGTGTTTTGGTGGCTCGTTGAACCTCCAAAGTCCGGAACTCTCCGCAGCTTGCCGCACCGTCGAAACCTCGCTGTCTGTGACGGCTCGATTCAAGTCCGCATAGCGGACTTCTTCTTCTGCTTGGTCCTCTGTAGCGGCGGCTTTAGTGGCAGCGCGTGTCGCCTTCTTCTTTTTCTTCCCCACGTGGGCATCAGGGCGGTATTGCTCCATAATGTTCACGAAGCAGTCTGGGGAAACTTCCGAGGCAATCCACTTCATGATCTCCACTCCTTCCGCCTCTTTACCTGGCATCACGAGATGCCGAATTAACAGGCCTCTTTTGGCGAGGCCATCCGCTGTGAAGCATAGGTCCCCGACCTGGGCTTGCATAGCCTTGATGCTTTCTTTGGCTTTGGTTGAGTAATCATCGGTTTTGAGTAGCCGCTTAGCCGTGCTGGCCTCCCAAACTTTAAAGTCGGCTAGATAAATATCGACAAGCCCATCCATCAGCTGAAGCGACTCCAGGGAGTCAAAACTGGACGTGTTGTACACAATGGGCAGCCTCAACCCCAGCTGTTTTGCGTGGAGAATGCTCAACGCCACTTGCGGCACCACGTGCTCGGGCGTGACAATATTGATGTTGTGCACATTTCCAACCTCTTGGAGCTTCATGTACCACTTTCCCAGTTCCTCGGGCGTAAGATCCATGCCGTTTCGCTGGTGGGAAATGTCAAAATTCTGACAGAAAATGCACCGTAGGTTGCAGCCACTCATGAACACGGCGCCACTGCCGTTATGGCCCTGTATGCAAGGTTCTGGTGTAGCAAACAATGTTAGCTCACGAAAAAGTCTGTTGCAATCTAAAACATGGCCAATTGGCTGCCGTTCCGCGCGGCACGCAAGCAAACAAGAGGGGAACAATGAATGAAGTGCGAGAGATGTGATGGCGTGACGCGAATCTTGGCACGCGGCGCCATTCAGGTTGTTGACGCAAGCCCTCTCAAAGCACGATGCTGGCTCGTGAATTGGGGGCGAACTGGATAGACAGACGTACATACCTTCTCCAAAGTGCGGTGCTATCACATTGACTTTGACTTTCTCGCCAATGAGACACATCCCTGTTGTCTCATATCGGTTGACTCCGCACAGGCGCGGGCAGAGATTGCAATTTTCGAGATGAGCATATGCCCGTGATCGCTTCTTTGCTTCATCCCGCGAGCTGAGGGTTTGATACCGCGGGACGTAGTCGTCGAGGAGGAAAGGAGGCGCCAAATGCAAACTGCGACGCCACGGGGCCAGCCTTGTGAAGCATTTTGATCGTAATGCCCCTCGAAGCGCGATCGAGACCCTGTTCATGGCGTCCAGCACCACGCATTCAGATCTATTGTCGTTGTCTTGAAGCCGTAATTCAACGCCTGCCATTGGTCTAAGCGACGTTACACAATGAATGCCACTTGTACCGCTATAGAGAGGTGGCGTATGCTAGTAAGCGGATATGACGTCGTGCCTGGGTGATCCGCCTGTGTATTCTGCCTACCCTGTAGATTTTGCCATTTCCACACAGGACGAATTTAGCCCAGTATTTCCTGCAATGCGGCGTTCATTCGAAAGCCCTCATTTCATTGACGACATGATCGTACAGTACTGTACAAGCGGTTGCATAATTAGTCCTCGTCACCGGCTCAATACCATCTATCTCAAGGCTATTCAGGCAGCTCGAACCACAGATTCGGTGTCAAACTCCTCCTTAATCAGCAACGCCGTGGCTATCGTCTTGGGATGTTCCGGCCCCAATACCTTGGTACGCAATTCGAAGACTCTCTCATACAACTTCCGCGCTTCCTCTGTCCTAGTGTTTCCCTGGCGAAGAGCGTCTGCCAGTCTGGCCATTCCGCCAGAAGTCTCGGGGTGTTCTAACCCCAACACCTCCTTCTGTATCTCCACCACCTGTTCGTATACATTTATAGCTCGCCGATTCTGTCCTTGAAATTAGAGTATATCGCCCAGGTTTCCGAGAGTCAGGATAGTATTCGGATGTTTCAGCCCCAGCAGCTTAATTTGGAGCGCCAAGACCTCGCGATTGATCGCATGGGCCTCTTCAAACTTGGCCTGATGAAGCAATGCGTCTGCTAACCACCGCTTAGTGACAAGGGTGTGCGGGTGGTCACGGCCCAAGACGTTGACTCGTAAGTCAAGCACTCGCCTATGAGTCTGTTCCGCGTCGTTGTAGTTTCCCAAGTCTCCCTGGGCGACACTGAGACAGCTCATGGTAGCTGGGTTTGTCTCGCCTTGCACCCTCAGGCGAACTTTGAGCAATTCTCGATGCATCACCTCTGCTTCCTCATATTTCCCCTGTTGACTCAACGTTTGGGCGAGATAGCCGGTCGTTGTCAATGTATTTGGATGCTCGGAATGTAGCACTTCGGTTTGCAGGGCCAAGGCTTCTCGGTGGACCAGCTCTGCTTCACGATACCTTCCGTCGTAGTACATTGCCTGTGCGAGATAGTTCATGCTCCTCCCCACATCTTGGTGCTTTGGTCCCAAAACTTTCTTCCGGAGTTCGAGAATTCTTCGATGTTGGTTCTCAGCTTCTTTGTATTTGCCTTGGTGGCTGAGAGCTTCGGCCATGCCGAACATATTTCTCAGCGTTTCGGGGTTCTCAAGCCCTGATGCATTCGTACGCAATTGCAGCGCTTGCTCATACACAAGATACGACTCGTTGTATCGCCCGTTGCTGTATAGGCAAGTTGCTAGCTTTTCTGCCAGCAGTACCACCTCCAGGTTGGATTCGGCTGCTTCAACAGAAGAAAGCAGGTATCTGGCATGAGGCAAGTACGCGGTCCAAACATCTCTGCTCTTATAGTCACCGGCGGGAAGCAATTCTACCATGCGTGAGACGGCTTTGTCTGCCCATGTTTTCATTTTCGATTCGTTTCTCAGCCAATTCCTTGTCGCGAGGTGCACGAGTCGATGCATGTCGAACATCTGCCCTGTACCGCGCTTTGTGATCAGCGAGTACGCTGTCAGCGCTCCGATCGCCTCAAGACTCTGCTTCTTCGATGGCGCGGGCAGTAGCACAGATTGAGGAATATTTTGATTAGACAGACAAGTCATGAAAGATAGATACTCGATAGCGAGGGAATTCGTGCGGCTGATCTGGCTGATCGAGATCAACCACGTCGTGGCAATTGAGTTTTTGATGGTCTTGTATCTGCCCTGATCCTCAAAGTCCTCGCTCAAGATCTCCATGACCTCCGTTTCGCTGTCATTGTACAAGTCCGTGTACTCGGCGATTGTGGTGTCATTCTCGTTAATGTAAGCTGCCGCCTGAATGATGGCTAGAGGCAAGAAGCCGAGGAGCCCGAGAAGCTGCTTCGTTGCTTCCCCATCGGACAGGATCTTCTGCTGTAGTAGAGACTTGCGCAACAGATCATTGGCATCATCTGGGCTCATCATCTCTAGAAGAATTGTGTTGCTCGCAGCCTGCTTCACGGCTACCTTTCTGTTTCTTGTGGTCAACAACACTGAACCATTAAGGCTATAGGGAATGTAGTCGATCAAAGCTGGCGTCCCTACTTCGTCTTGTGATGGTTGTCGGAATACCATGCTCATATCATCTGCGTTGTCGACCACCATGAGCCACTTGCCAATTCCCTTGTTATTGCTCAACTCATCCTTGACAAGCTGCTTTACGTCCTTTCCCCCTCCGTCAATGCCTGGTATCTTGAGCATTCGACCTATTTGCAAGTATGCTTGTTCGAACGCCAAGCGGTCGGTTGCGGGTACCCAGAAGACGGAGCAGTTCGGGATGCGCGACCTGGTTCTATAGACAAACTCGAGCGCAACCTGGGTTTTTCCCACGCCACCTAGTCCGCATACAGCCATGTTATGAGAAGAATCTTCACAAATTGACCACTGTTCCAACGTGCATAATTCTTGCTCACGGCCAACAAAGTGTTTGTTTCGGGGGAAGGGCACAAGCCAATGCGCATCGGAGCCTTCTAAGAACAACTGCGCGTTAGTCGCATGTGGTTCTATCATGTACAGACCACGGGACACTTGGCGCAAACGATCAGTTTCTAATCGTACATACCTGTAGTGTTGCTCTGCTGAGCTGTCTCTGTTATGTGCACACTCGTCATGGCAGCCGAGAGCTCGCGCTGAGCACTTTCTACAGGCTTGCTCACCATGGTCACTGGCAAAGTCAAAATCAGCTCCTTTGCATAAGCCGCCGCAACCGCAGCAGTGTATTCCTGCCAGTCTTTGTTCTTATGGTCGTCAGCATAGTCGCATATCCCTCTGATGACAACGCACGGCAGTTCGTTCATCAGTCCAGCAGCTTCCATCTCGAAGCATAGTACTCCTCCAAGGCGCTTGCTGATCAGATCTCTCTGACGACCACTTTTAATCACCTGGTTGCCGGAGGTGATCAGGCCATAGTGAACTTTGATGGCTTCATGCGGCAGACGCGGCGGCCTTTCAACTTGCACCCAGCCGCGAAATGCTTCGGGGTCCTCGGGTTCTGGTTCGTAGAGCACGTCTTGCATTGACTCCTGGCGCGTGAACGTGGGTGATAGGTTGGGGTGACGCTCCAGCATCTGTGACAAATGCAGCTGGATTCTGTTTCCATGAATCTGGTGCAGCGAGATGAGTTTCGAGATTGTCGTCTTCAATACTGAGGGCGGGCCGTTAAGAGATCCAGTCCGAACCCATCCTCCGTCTTTGGTGTTCTTGCCCATATCGTGCTGGACGACACCGCCGAATCCTTTGGTGGGTATACTGACAACCACATCGCCGAGCCTGATGTCGTTCTCCTTGCTTGGGAATCCTCCTCCAATGCCTACCATTAATCCGATATTCAAGTTGGGAAACGTAGCTTGCATTCTCGCAGCGACAACCGACGCCGGATTGCTTCCAATATCCCCGCTTGGAAGACAGGCGACGACAACATTGAACCCTCCTATAGAACCAAGGCAGTAGTTATTGTGATCTGAAGCTGGCTGAGGAAGGCCTTGATGGGGTTGATCGAATATTGCAATGGCAGCTGTCATTTCCTTGGGCAAGGCGCAGATCCAGCCGATCGTATAAGCGCCATAATCGACGCGTGGAAGGGACATGATGTTCGCGTCGCTGTCATCGAAGACGAGGGTCAATGACCACAAGGAATGTTCTGGAGATCAAGCATGAGCACAAGTATTTTCGATGAGATAATGGGTTATTTCTGTGATGGTCATGTTGTTATGTCGACTGTTACAAGCAAGCTCAGGTGGGGTTGAGGAAAGAGAAGCAATAAGGCTGCAGCCTGAATGTTAGACATCCCTATCTAATTGACGCAGAGTGTCCTCATATAGAGAGAGTTGTGGCCATGTGCATTCCACTGTTACTCCAGTGCAACGGTGATCAGGCATCAGGCTGACATGCCGCCTGCAGGATATCACCACCAAACCCCTGCAAATGCATCACTAGACTCATCTTCAGCACATCCATCCACCAGAGGACCCCGCAGGAGCCTGCCTGGCTGGAAATCGCTGCTGTTCATGATATAATCGTTCTCTGAGATTCTCCTTACCTTGAGAGCCAACGGGTTCTTTAAGTGGCGACTTACTCCAAACACAATGTCAAGCTCATCCACAAGCTCCAAAGATGCAAATATAAGTGCACGAGCATAAGATACAGATATAATTCACCCAGCCGGCTACAGAACAAACCCGCCCCCGACAAATCGACCTGTTCGAATCTTTGTCCACGGCGTCTTCGACTTATTCCACACAGGGTACAGTTCCACTTCCAACAACCACTACAATGACTCAAACTAACTCAACCAAAAGACATGTCCAATTCCTAGAAATCGCCAAGAACAAATTCCCTGAAACACACGTCATCGTAGGAGTAACCACTGACGCCGACACCACTCGCGTCAAGGGTCATACCGTCATTTCCGCAGCCGATCGGGCAGAAGTAGTAAGAGGATGCAAGTACGTCGACGAGGTCATTCAGAACTGTGAGCCTGTCTTGCTGCCGGAGTTCATGGACGACTGGCGCATCGACTACTTTGCTCATGCTGATACGAGTGATGCGCCGGGGAAGCCAGATCCGTATCGCTTCGTCAAGGAGCAGGGCAAGTTTCTCGTCATACCGAGGGTGAAGAGTTGGGGTTCTACGACGGAGATTATATCGCGAATTATTCGGGAGCGGGATCGGTATGCGTTGCGGCAGTTGAAGAATGGGGCCTCCCGGGAGGATTTGAGTATTTCTTGGTTGCGGTTAGTGTGGATTAAGTTCTGGGGAGCACGCAAGGCTTCGACATCGATGGATATGTCAGCCGGCTCATGACGGGTGCATTGTCTCTGGGTAGCGACCAGAGGCTGAGAAATGGGGAAACTGGCGGCTTGACTTCACTCGTGGGGCGGGAAATACGGCAGTAAAAGCGCTCTCCTCATGCATCAGGCAGGTAGTGAGAAGCAGGCCGTTGTCATGATGATTGCGCGCTTCGCATAACGCGTTTGGTTGAGAATCGTCTCAATCAGTCATACAAGCAGTCTTCCACAGTGATGTATATTCGAAAACAGTAGTAACCTTGGAAGTGCTCTGCATACGTCAAGGCTTCTTATGATCCAGCTACGAATCCAGTCCGCTCGGCAAGTCATCTAGAGCGGAGCGAATCCTCCACAGATGTATCGGAGCCCAAACATCGTACACATTTCGAATGAACCTATAAGCCGCCCATCTGTCTTTTCCCTCAGACTCCGTTATGTCAAGCTTCCAGATAGCATGCCGACAGTGTATTGCGCGAGACTCATCCACCACAACGTAATGGCCATAAATCCTGACCTGACAGTGGTTATGTGACACCGAAAATTCAATAATCTCCCCATGGAGCTCCTTCTCACGCTTGACTGATATGAAGAGCTCAAGTATTCCATTAACAGCTACGGCCATGCTCGCCATATTCTGTTGATCCGCGAGGTTCAGTCCAGCGTCCCCGCACCTGACCTCACAGGTCAAGAACAGAAAATACATTTCTGATGCTGCCTTGAAGTCGGAGTCTGCTGTGAGTCCTCCGTTGTATGGCTTAAGTGCCGCCTGCTGCGTCTCTGTAAACGCGTCGGGTCGAAAGCCTACAGAGTAGCCGGGATGTACAGGCGGGCCGCCACGAAACTGCCCAAAGGTCTGCCAGGACTCACTGACGCATTCTATCAAGATTTCCAACTTCTTGATGCCGCGCAGACAAAGATTTTCTGGCGAGGGTACAATCAGCGGAGAGAGGTCGCGGATGATTCGTGCTTCATTCTTGGTTCGCATTGAGTCGCATGTCGCCTTAAAAAGGTCTTTGTCGAACAAGGTATTCTCCGGAAGCGCTTGTTCTCGATTGAGAAGAACTCTGTAAAGTTCCATGCAACCAGGGCGAACACTGGCGTCTGATGTTGCAGAACAATGGCCAAACGGAAACTCATCGCGAGACTGCAGACATGGGCCGATGCCGCACGGTCTTGTCTTGCTAATGGCACGAATGCCTAAACTAGCTTCGGTATGGGCCGACGATATGAGGAATTCGCTGCGAGATCGATCGATTAAGCTTGCCAAGGCTTCTTGTACATGCTGTCTCATGGTTCTTGCTATAGTGTGATATGCACTTCCAGGCTCATCATTCAGCTTGGCAATCATCGAATGGTTCAGGTTGATAGGAATGCGAGTTTCGTTGTCTGTATAGAAGCATGCAGAGTCCCTGGAAACCATCATCGCCAGAGGGTCGTTCCGCTTCGGGCCGCTTTCGAGATCCTGAGGCTCGAGGCGAGATGTAGGCGTGAGGCACAGCTCAAAGCATGTCACTATCTTGACATGTTTGGACACCTCAATCCATTTTTCATTCATCGTATGCAATATTGCGGATCCAGGCCCAAGATCTCGTATGATTTGGCTCGAGGGCTGTGTACCGTAAACCTGAAGCAACGCGTCATTGTTCAAGCCCCGATTTGGTGCACCAAAAAAGTATACTGCATAGACGGACCGGAACAGCCGCGAATCATCCTCCGAGGTGCTTCTTGCTAGCGTGATCATGCCTGGCTCTTTCAGTATGTGATTGTCGCAATATCCGCATAAATTAGTAGCAGCTCACTCACATGTTTGATCATCATACATCCTATGCTGTGCCCGAGCAGGATGAGCGGCCGACCCTATTGTCCCATCAGAAAGGCCCTATCGCGCTCAAATCGCATACTTATTGGCCCTCGCCACTTATACGTCCCAAATTCGGACAGTTCCTCAGCTCATTAGCAAAGTGGTCTGAATGGTCTGCAAGAGTTGCTGTCGACGCGCTCTTCCACAACGTTGAAGGGAAGCCATATGTGAATACTCGCAAATCAAAGACTTCTATCGGCAAATGGTCGCGAAGCCACATGTCACCCTTCACGTTTTGCCACGAGACGAATGCTTTTCCTCCTAGACCAGTAACGGCGACTAGGCTAATGAGAATGAGCGGCGGTCGCAAAAGCGAACCTAGAATCTCGCACTTACTCTACGCATTTTTGTGGATTCAATGGATTATTCAATGGTGTCAGGCCATGAAACTGGTCCCCCAGACTAAGTTGTTTGTTCGCATCCTGTCCGTCAGCAACGCATCCCTCGCTGATGATCTTGGAGAGAGCCTCAGAGCCACAAGCGAAAGTTACAGTTGCCACTTGAGACGTTTTTGAAGAATACATGATGTCATGTGCAAGTGAGACACGCAGAATACGTTGAGCGTCTTCCGACTCGAAGAGCTTCGCAACGTCGTGTTTCGTTTTGCCCATCGACAAGCCAAGAAGTCGTATTGTGACAAAAGGTAGGATTGGAGACGCCATCTGAGCCGACACTGTCGGCACAAAGTGCACACTATCTTCGGCAATACGCATCGATCGGGTCGCCGTGGAGATCTTTAATCTGTCCTTTGGGGGTTTGATTGCGATACAGAAAACGTGATAGCAATTGGTTCTTCCAAGGTACGGTGAACGTGGCCTTAAACATGGCATTCATTTCTACCATGGGTGGAGATATGCATATCTGGAGAGTTATGCGCTTGTGACAAGTTGGGAGCTTGCTGCGTGCAAAGAGAATCTGGACTAGAACTGCTGGTGAGATGAGATCAGTCGTCACGGCGTCTCGCAGCGGTCGAAAGAGTACAAGCCGATCCAACTCAACAGGTCCTAGTGAGGCTGCACCTGTCCTCCGTCGCGCGAGGATTGTTGCCTGGCTTCTTTTGAAGCAGTATGCAGTGTTAAAGTACTGTCACTGTCAGCCTCACGGAAATCTCAGCGAATCGATTGGATGCAGACGGAACCTGCGACCGCTCGACATTATGATCTCGACCCCGCTTGGCGGACAGGGAATCGAAGTGACGGCTGAGTTCAAATATGAGTGCATCATCCAACATTGTAGACGCACAGGCTCCATTTATAGGCTCTTTTCTACTTTTTCTTTGAGCTCTTACCAGCTTCCTTCTTATTGTTTCTTTTCCATTTGTGAGTGTGGTGTCAAGAACATCCGAGCCAAACCTACCAAAGATGAACTCCAAGGTTGAGTGGAGTTTGGTTCGGTCGCCAGGTATTGTACTGATTGGGAAGCAATTCATAGCCAATCGGCCCTCAAGGACGGTTGAGAAAGTTGCATTAATTGATCTGGTACCTCTTTCACTTGTCTTTCACCTCAGCATGTAGGCAGTTTGACACCAGGTAGTTTGAGCTAACTCACTGATTCAGAACATGACCTTGATTGTCTCCAAGTCGGGCTCACTTCATGGCACGGGTGAACATGACTGGACTTGGTGGCACGAAAACGTTCCAATCAAACTCGAAAAACTCTATCAAGAAGGATACGACATTGTCATCATGTCAAACCAGGGTCGATTGACCAAGAATGGAAAGGAAGCTCCAGAGGCTCAGCCGTTCAAACGCAAGATGGAGCTGGTGATGGGTAGCCTCGGAATCCCGATGACAATCATGGTGGCGTGCGCAAATGACATCTGTAGAAAGCCTAGAGTTGGAGTATGGTCCCTACTCGAGGGGTCTCAACAAGACTCCAGGATAGACGTGTCAAAGTCCTTCGTGGTAGGCGATGCAGCGGTTCGAAAAAAAGATTTCTCAGATATTGATAGGCACTTCAGCATGAACCTTGGAATCGGCTTCTACACACCTGAAGTCTTCTTTCGTGATGAACCGTTGGAGGAAATGGGTCACAAGTTCGACCCTTCACGATACCTGAGTAGCCATAATATGAACGAGGAAGGTAAACTCCTGCTCCATGACAGCCAACTATTACCATCTTCACCGAGAGCTCACTTTGACATCAACAGTTTTTCCTAACGATCGTCATCATCGAGCACTCGGGGCAAACATGATTGTATTCATTGGTCTTCCGGGCGCCGGAAAAACGACTTACTATAGTAAGTGGTTGTCAAAATCAGGTTACGAACGTGTTGAAGCGAGAGACAAATCGAGAGGCTGCTGTGGCTGCGGCGCGACGGTTTCTCAATCATGGCAAGGCAGTAAGTCATGAACTGCGATATTTCCGACCTGACCTTAACTGTGCTCTAGATCGCGATTGGTATGAGTATTTCCTCTTGACTTCTTGTCAGCCACGATTTCTAATCGGTCTCATCTCATGCAGATGATATCAACTTTAACACCAAGTCGAGGCAAGTATGGTTGACGATTGCGCTCGAGAACAACGTTGAGGCAACTGCATTCCACTTCACGACTCCAAGGGAACTGTGTCTGCACAATGATTCGTTCCGTGCTCTCGCTGGTTCTAGAGTGAGTAGGACCATATAACAGGTCTGTGGTTGGTCCGGCTTTGCTCATGCTGCCACATGTAGTATAATCCTGAGCAGCGTCCGATTTACCCTAGACTGGCCTTTCTCGACATTGTTGCCTCTTTCGAGAAACCTACCCTCAATGAAGGCTTTAAGGACATCGTAGAAATCGAGTTCAAGGTAAGTCAGGCCATCTAGTAGGTGTTCTAAGCAAAATTTGCTCCATGTCTAATGCTTCAAGGATAGTGGCATGGAACGGACGACTATGCATCCAATTGGGAAAAGTATTGGCACTGAAGCAGACATTCGCTAGTTGACGGCTGAAAGTCTTTGCGCCGCGGTAGCTTCTTCACGAGTCCTCGTTGCGAAGCTGCCTCTCGGACCATAGCCGTGTGTTTCTGTGTTTCCTGTCGATGGAAGTTGTCTTCTTTGCATGCGGACTCAAGTCGCTGTTGAGGCCTCTCTATTGACAGCATGAAAGCGCTAGGCCGAATTGGGCGAGGAGGGCTGCATCCTTCAGCTGGGCGTGGTGGTCCTGGGTAGATTTGCCAGCTCCTTGTGTCAGGCTGTGCAGGATCGTGGCGCATCACCAGTTCGAGGTGCGAGTTGGACCAAAGATAATATGCCTAGGTAGCTTTCGCGATAGAGCCTTGTTGGTCGTGAGCAGCCCGGCCGACAATCATCGCTCGTCAGCTCCTGCCTTTGTTTTGCACCGAGTACGTAACGGCCTCAGGCCACCAGCCGCAGATAATCGTCGTGCTCAAGCATCAACCAGACATAGAGCGAAGCTCTAGACCCTTCGACACGAGCATCACGAGCAAGTTCATCTTCATTTCGGAGTATACGTCCAGTAAACTAGAGAAGTTTATCAGACAGGAGCTTTCACACCAGCCACCCACCTAGCTCTTCTTCGGCTCAGAACGGTCTTGCACGGAATGCGCCTCTTGCGTATGCGCAGACACTTTGAGTTTGCGCCGCGTCGGTGATAATGCGACATGGAGAACGCAACTGGCCTATGTCCTCATCGTTCCTGAACAACAAAGCATTCGGTTGACGTATGCGGCCTTCGCTGCTCCGCAAAAAAATCACATCCGTGAAGCAGCATAATAACACTTGTTCAGTAATTGAGGACAATGGACTGCAAGGTTGTACGCTGAGGCTATCTGCTGTTGGAGAGATCGGCAATAATGACGATTATGGACACTTATTGCCCAGATCTATCAACGATTATCGGCTTAGCTCCCCGGCTTACCGTTCTTTTGCTAAACATTTCCGCCGATTCAATAAACGCAGATCTGGCATCGCAGGAACGAACCGCCTGTGGAATCTCCAAATCGCTAAGCCCAGGCAGAGCTTGGGAATTGGCGCCTACTTCAATTGCTCTTGTGTCGTTTTCACGCGCTGCTCACTGTGCGCATTGCTGCGATGTAGACTCTGCCCGCCAAGCCTTCTCGCATGACAGACTTGGCACAGTCGGCCAAATTTCTGCTGCCACGCCAATACCGTTATCATGTCTCCTCATGCACTGGAAACAGTTTACAGCGCGCGCAGATGTTTAGCCAAGGTCCACAAACGCAGCCAATGATGGTCTCGTCACACTGGCGCGGGGGGATCAGCGTGACATCATGACTTGAGCTTTGCTCACCACCGCTTGTCTCGAGCTTCCTTGTTGCGATATCTGTGCTACTCAAGCTGGGGTTTCCTGTGGATTTCTTCCAGGACTCAAACAGGGAAGATGCAAAAACGTCACTTTTCCTGTGCGCGAAGCGAGTCGAGAGAAGAAGACTCTTACATAGTAGTCAAGCGCATAGAGGCGACAAGGGTCTGCTGAGGGCATTCTTCGTTCGTCATGCGAATTAATGTCCTCAAGTACGTCCGTACATGAAGCTTGACCAGAAGTCGAGATTCACGAAGCATGCTGAATAGTTCACCTCTTAGCGCCTGCCACGACGGTTGGTTGTCTCTCAAGCACACGGAGTGCACGTTGCCGGCTGTTCGCCCAGTGTGAGGATTTATTGGAAAGCCCCTCGTCGTTCGAAGCAATCAAGGTGCAACCCGAGCAGCGCACAGCTGGACAGGGGTAGCCTGCATGCGCCGTGGAACCAAACCAGGGTCACTTATTAGATTCACGGATGGTGGCCCCGTAGCAGGATCCCATCAGCGGCGCCGGTCTTGTCCGTTCATCCAATGTGCCTCATCGAGGAGAAATTGCGCCCTCAAATTTTATTCCTCTAGGGCGAATCTGGTGACAGCCAGATTGATCACTGTGGACGCGACGGTCCATACGATCTTTTGGCATGCTGGAGGTGGATGGGATGTGCTAGTGGCATTTGCCGTAATAAACAAACAGTCGGCGGTGTCCAGGGCGATCACCCAGCATACTATTCGTCGGCCATTTGGTTGATATTTGAGACATCATTTTGGGCGGAAAATCCATCGGAGCAACACAGAGACGAGAGTGGGCGAATCGATCTCCGGCAAGTGGTACAGTGATTGATCGCAGAAAGCGTACCACCACCGACATCGACAAGGGTGGCCGATTAGGGAAAAAGGCGAGGACGTGAAGCTTGAGCTTGGTCCTCCCTGCTGGTGCGTTCAACCAGAATCTAGGTCGCTCTGGTTCCTCCCGGAACTCCATGGCGTGTAGATCGGCCACGCTACGCACCTCGTCTGGCCTAGGCTAGCTGAGACACTGACTTAGTGGGTACAGATGAATGAGAAGCTCGAGATCGAGTGAGCAAACTGGCTAGCCGTCGCCCCTCGTCCTCGTCCCTCGTCATCGTGCCCGCCGTGCCTGTGACATCAAAGCTCGCGCGTCGCAGCCACCACTGGGACAAGCAGCTTCGGGAGCCACACCATGTCACATAGCAGCAGCGCAGGCGCAAATGTGCCGTAATGAGATCCCTTCTCAGCTGATTTGGGTTTGTTCCATGTGGACTGGTTAGCTCATAGTCATCCCAGACACACATATTGCCCGCCTCAGCCACAGAGCGCATACATTGCCGGGTACCAATCTGCCGGCCTAGGCCCTGAGCTTGTTGTTTTTGCTCAACTACTTGTATCTCGGTCCGCCCTTGTCACGACCCATCTTCCCATTTCCTGTCGCGAGTTCGGTCTCCTGCCAATCTGTTGAATCGGAATTGCTTCAGTTTGCGAGGCAGAACACCGACAACGACACTTACCGCGACGGTGTGCTCCTCCCCAGGCACGAAACATCTCCTTCAATTGAAACCCGGTGATAAAAAGCTTCGACCCTGCAGCGCAGAGCTGCTATCTGCTCAAGATGGGCGCCTTCATCAGTTGGATCACTGAGAATACCCCGAAGGACCAAAAGTCAGGCAGCAATGCGGACGATTCTAACAACGCCCCTCCCTCACTTTGGGGTACGTGATTCTGCCTCCGCGAGGGTCACAATACTGGTATACGCAGTCAAAAGCTAATCATTCACCTCTTCAGGCATGATCCTGACACTCGCGCCAGTGTTGGCGATCTCGCTCGTCTGGATTGCCCTTTTCCTGATTTTTAGGAAATCCCAGCGGCGGTTCTACGCACCGCGTACATATATAGGTGGTAGAAGGTTCGTTCTCACCCCCAAGCACGACAAACCATTAGGTGACTCAAGTAATTGACGGTGTCGCAGTGAACGGAGTCCGGAGATGCCAGGGGGGCTCTTCAATTGGTTTGGCTCTTTCTGGAAAATTCCCGACGCGTATACCCTCACACACCAAACACTTGACGCCTACTTGTTTCTGCGATACCTCAAAGTCTGTACGGTCATCTGCCTGGTGAGCTTATGTATCACCTGGCCAATTTTATTCCCGATCAATGCCACCGGAGGCAACGGCAGACCCGAATTGGAAATTCTGAGCTTCGGTAACGTCAGTGTCGACAACAAGCCAAACTACTTTTTCGCCCATTGTTTCGTTGCATGGGCGGTTTACGGTTTCCTTATGTACATGATCACCCGCGAGTGCATCTTCTACATCAACTTGAGTCAAGCCTATTTGTTGACTCCTCACTATGCCAAGCGCATCTCGGCTCGAACTGTTCTCTTCACCTCAGTACCTCAAGAGTATCTGGATAAAGCCAAGATTCGCCAGATGTTTAACAATGCAGTAAAGAATGTTTGGATTGCCGGCAATACTAAAGAGTTGGACAAGCAGGTCGAGGAACGAGACAAGGTCGCGATGAAACTAGAGGGTGCTGAAGTCAAGCTGATTGTAGCCGTGAACAAGGCTCGGGCCAAAGCTTTGAAGAAGGGTGGCAACACCGGCGACGCTGAACAGGACACCGAGACTGGCAATGTCATTTCTCGGTGGGTGCCCGACAAGAAGCGCCCATCACATCGCCTTGGTCCTCTGGGTTTGTTTGGCAAGAAGGTCGACACCATTGAATGGGGTCGAGCCGAGCTGGAAAAGAGCATTCCAGAAATTGAGCGAGCTCAAGTCGATTGGAAGCAGAACGGCAACTTCACCAAAATTGGCTCCCTGTTCGTCGAGTTCCACACTCAAGCCGATGCACAAGCTGCGTTCCAGGTCATTATGCACCATCACGCTCTTCACATGAGCCCTAAAGCGATTGGTGTCAGGCCTCAGGATGTCGTCTGGAAGAATCTGTCTATCCCGTGGTGGCAACTCATTGTCCGCCGCTATGCAGTCTATGCCATTATCGCCGCCATGATTATTTTCTGGGCTATTCCCGTCGCGATTATCTCCATCATTTCGCAGGTGTCTTTCCTGCAGAACCTTCCGGGCTTGACTTGGATTGCGAGCATTCCTCAGGTAAGTTGTATTCCAGTGTTATGGCTTGTGTCCACGCCATCTTACAGAAATTCATCCTCTGATGACGATTTTTGGCTGTTTAGAAAGTTTTGGGCCTCATCGCGGGATTGCTGCCATCTGTTGCTCTTGCAATCTTGATGTCTCTTGTTCCCGTCATCATGCGCGCCTTGGCCAAAGTTGCCGGCGCCAAGACCAACAGCGAGGTCGAATTGTACACCCAGAATTCCTACTTCGTTTTTCAGGTTGTCCAAGTTTTCCTCTGGCGATCCATCTCTGATGCTGCAGTTTCATCTATCATCAGCATAGCTCAGAACCCAGGCATGGTCTTCGAGCTGTTGGGAAATAAACTACCACTCACCTCGAACTTCTACATTTCGTACTTCATCGTCCAGGGAATTACTATTGCTACGAGCACGGTCACGCAAGTTGTCGGTTTGTTCATTTTTAGAATTCTCTACAAGTTCCTTGCTAGCACACCCCGTGCCAAGTACACCAAGTGGACTACTCTCTCTGCTATTCTCTGGGGAAGTTTGCTGCCTGTCTACACCAACATGGTCTGCATCAGTAAGTTCAAGCACCTCAAAACACAGGCCTCTCAGCCCTGAAGTCGCTGATTGCTAACGTATACATCCCCCAGGCATTATCTACTCTGTCATCGCTCCCCTCGTTTTGTTCTGGTCGACCCTGGGTCTTTTCCTGTTCTACCTCGCATACCGATACAACCTTCTGTTTGTGTCGGACACTGCTGTGGATACACAGGGTTTGATCTACCCCCGAGCCCTGAAGCAGCTCTTCACCGGTATCTACCTCGGCGAGATTGTCATGATTGGAATGTTCTCCGTGGTAAAGGCACCAGGCCCAGCCGTACTCATGGCAGTGTTCTTGGTTTTCACGATTCTCTACCACATCACCTTCACCCGAAGCATCAGCCCTCTTCTCTACGGTCTGCCCCGAACACTCGAGATCCAAGAATCGATCTTCCAGTCTCATGGCACCGCCGGCGAGACCGCCACCGCTGCTAAGGAGGCTAGCAACGGAACCAACGGTACCAATGGTGAGAAGGGCGTTTCGAACGGAACCGATTACGGCACGCAGAAGAAGGGCAATTTGTTCACTCGCTTCTTCAAGCCCTGGTTATTTTCGGACTATGCCACTTTGCGACACATGGTGCCCCAAGAGCAGGATATCAACTTTGCCCAGCTCCAGGCTTCTGGTGAGATTGTTGAGCGCGATGCTTACTTCCCACCTTCAGTCAACAGCGAGGTTCCTACTCTGTGGGTTCCTGAGGACCCTCTCGGTGTCTCAAAGCACGAGATTGCGCTCACCAGCCGAGTCATTCCTATCAGTGACAAGGGTGCTCGTCTAGACGAGAAGAACAATGTCGTCTGGTCCGAGGACCTGACCAACGAGGCGGACTTGCCTCCCATCTACACCGAGAAGGCCTACTACTAATCAATGGAAAGATTTGACTTGATACCCCTCTACAGTTGGAATATGTGTTGCTGGTTTCATTGGAGACCTGCAGTTGATGGAGCTTACGTCTGAGTATATGTGTACGGAGCTTGTGCTTAATTTGTAATGAGTTTTAAGAACAAGATTTGTTATAATGAAGATGTTCATACATGTTAATGGATCACGCCTTTGTCTTAGACGGGAGGTGCCGACTGGATGCATGTTCGCTCAGCGATATAAGATGAAGGCTTGACAAGACGTGATGATAAGAAGCCATGACAACAGGAAGAGCCGACCCTTGATCCCTCCACCAAATTTAGCACATAGACACTCTCTTGCAAGATCAAGCTCGGTGTTGCATGATCTGGACAGATGGGCTCATAAAGCTTGTTTCATGAAGGAATTCTTGAATCAGCTACAGACAGGAACTACATCAATGACAGAGCGCCCACGTAGCTGAGCTGGTATTTAAGTCCGCACGACCCTCAGGCTGGAAAGTTGCTCGATGAGCCTCGTTAATAGGAAGCGTTTTTGGCATCGATCTTTCCAAGCCTGCGGAAGATCAAAGTTGTCCTGTTGTTTTGCGACAAAGAGTCTTCGGCACCAAATCTCAGATGATCGAATCAGCAACGCCGGGACAACGTCTTGAGTCCCATCTGAGAGACAACGGTTCTCCTACTTTATCTCATTGTCTGTATCACAATACCCGCTGGGTTTCACATTAGTCATCGTGATTTCGAGTAAACATCGAGCCACGTCCTTTATGATTAAAGACTTTCATACTTGGGTATCGGGTAGTCGAGGCACTGTCGAAGAAGAAAGTCTTTGCCGGTCGAATGTTGGTCACGCACCCCCGCCTTTGTTCTCTTTTCAGCGCTGCAGCTAAATGAGTAGCTCAACATTTGTTTCTGAGTTTTGTGATCATGAGGAGCAATGGATGCCACAATCACGCCCGTCGAGGGCGGCGTCGCTGCAACCTTAGCCAAAACGAAACAAAAAGCGGGTCGCACTTGTGATGAAGACGCGGCTGTGGCCTCGAATTCTAGACTGTCTTGTTGCCCTTGATACTGATCGGAAAGTCTAATCACGGTGTGACTTGGACGGCAGACGGGTGCTTGACTTGACGGTGGCCGTAGCTCCGTCTGGTCTGTGCCGTGCTCGAGTTTTGTGCCCATCTCAACGCTAGGTGAAAGCGTGGTTCCTCATCAAGGCGCGTCTGAAGAAGATCAGGTTACACATAGCTAGGTATTCAACCCTTACCATGCCCGAAAATACACATCGGTTAGCGTGCACGAACTTAGATGCAATTGCGTGCATATCGTCGCACGAACGGTGGAGCAAACTCAAGCGTACAGACAGTCTTGAACGTTGACCCCCATTGGCGCGAAAACGTCTGGTCGCAACATCACATCAGATCCCGTTGCCCCGACAACTGCCGTCACAACAACACCCCATCGACGCCCCCAACATCCCCAACGCCCCCGTCGCTCGTCACCATCCGTCACCCGCTCGCCTGATGCACCCTGCGTCCATTGGCACACCTTCCAACTTGGCCGTCTCGCCCCGTAATTGGGTGGTCCCCTCCGCCGTGCATGGCCTCTTTTCCCACATGAAACCCATGTCTCCCTGCGAACTTTGAACTCGATCAAGGCAGAGGTGATTTGACGGCCGGTCATGTTGCACTTTGTGGCGTACGACACAAGCATTGCGCAGGCAAAGAAAGGCGACCCCTCACTTCACTTCAAAGAGGCTTGCTTGTGATGGGGGTCTATTACTTTTATCTTTTCGTTAGCTAGGCGACTGCTTGTGACTGTTGTGTCTGCTTCTACTCCCTCTGTGGCTTGAACCTTTTTATCTTTCTTCAACTCTGTCTATATGTTCTCCGCTACCGTTTGAAGTCTTTTGTTTTTGTACATATTTACCTAACCGTTGAATCTTCGTTTATTTACTTATCGAGTGGCATATGACGACGTTCGCATAAGCACAACATTCTGTCCGCATCCATTTGGGAGCGATACCTCTCGTGCTCCTGTAGAGTCGAGTTTAAAGGAGTACAATTGCTAACTTGGAGCGTTGCTGGAATTCGGTCCAGCTGACGGGTTTCACACGAGGGCGCAAACAAAGCTTTGTTCTGAGACCCTTGTGGTAGGGCAATCTGAGAACAGGCGACTTCACAAGACGGTGAATCACTGACACACTTCACATCTGATACGCAATTCGCACCTCGACTCGACTCGAGCTCCCACTCCTCTGTCGTACAACCTCTGCGTGCCATTACCGCCATCATGATTTGAGCGACGTACGACGATAAAACAACATCCGCAGTCGATTCAGGCATCACTATCAAATCGGGAGAGGGGTCGAAGAAACGAGGGAGCGATGGGAGGAGGAACATACTTGGTTGGCGAGACTGCTTCAACCCGGCGAAGAGCCAACAACATGCGCAGATCATGGGTGCGAAAAAGCGCAGCTGGTGCAGTCACAATTGGGCTTGCCATGATGCAAGTTCCGACTGCGACGGCACACGTGTTTCCATATGTGCCGACGCAAATCCTCATGCCAACGAGTTGCCTGAACGTATCGACATGGAGCGGAGCCGATTTGGCATACATATTCTCCCAGAGCGATGACGAAAGCGTTCGATTCTCGTCACTCAATTATTCGAGCTCGGTAGGCGCGGATTCGCAATTGACTACCATTACGACAGAGCTACCATTTCTCAAAGGCGAACCTGCGACCACGGCATTCGGAGCAGCGCGAACGAGCAATGGGTCGGTGGTAGTATATTCGGGAGCATGCGATGGCACGATGGGCTCTTTGTGGAGTTATTCGAGTTCATCCAGCGAGGGGGGGAGCAGCACGTGGAGCAAGAAGACGACGACACCGAGTACATCCGATCAAGGCTCTTCGCGAGGGCCATACTTCCTCGGTGGTACGTTGGCGTTCTCGTCAAAGCTGGCGCCGACGATGGACCAGCCTACCATCTATACTTACGGCGGTATGTGTAATACACCTGGAACCAATTCGAGCAGCTGGCAGTCTAGCGCAAACTACACCAAAACCATGATGAGTCTGGCTCCGAACAGCCAAGCTGCCGATACTGCATATTCCCTTAGCGTGGCGTCGACGGCTGGGCCACGCACTCCGATTGCTGGGTTTACTCTTACACAGCTTTCTGCCTCTGTCACGAACATATCTGGCTCGATTACGCAACAAGCTGGATTCCTTTTGCTGGGCGGCCATACCCAGCAGGCATTCATCAACATGAGCACGGCGGCTGTGTGGAACCTCCCCGAGCAGTCGTGGTCATATATCAATATCGGTGCTCCAGATTCGTCGAACGCCGAATTAGCCGTACGAGATGCCATCTTCGACCGGGCCGTAACAGAAGTAGAGAGCCGATCTGGTCATACTGCTGTGCTGACGGAGGATGGGGCATCTGTAATTGTCTTGGGCGGTTGGGTTGGCGATGTCAATACTCCCGCCGAGCCGCAACTTGTGGTGCTGCAGCTCAGTCAAACATACTCATCGTGGAAGTGGTCTGTTCCGAGAGCACAGCCTGGTGGGAAAGGAGTGTACGGGCATGGAGCGGCCATGCTACCTGGAAATGTGATGATGATCTATGGAGGTTGGGAAACATCTGCGCCAGGAGGATCGAGCTCGAAACGACAGGCATCGACTGGGGCCGGTGCTCCTCGCTTCTTCAACGTAACTTCGATGTCGTGGTCAAACTCATACACGAATCCTAGTCCTGGTAAACTCCCGGGCAACAAAGGCAGCAATGAAGCGCCGGAAGGTGACGGCTCAGAGCAATCAAAACGACTCGGACTGGGTTTGGGCTTGGGTCTTGGACTGGCGTTGCTCCTCGGTATTATTCTTGCGATATGGCTCTGGAGAGTCCGACTTAAGAAGCGCAGAAAGGCTCGAGAAGAGGCCGCTCAGTCGATGGCTCAAGACGCACGGTATTTCGCTCACCACACCGATGAGATGATGGAAAGAGACGATGCATACCCTTGGTATTTACTGCCCAGGAACGATGGCTACTCCGCTGCCGCAGCAGGGGCAGATCCCTCCATGGGCTATGAGCCTTTCCGTGGAGCGAGAGCCTCACTCGACGACGGCCATGGACGCCCGGTCATCACACGAAAGCCTGTCATGTCGCGAGCCATGCGAGGAGGCTATGTGCCAGCTGAGACTCGCCTCAACGCCTTCGTGTCGCCGCCTGGAAGGATCCATCCCATCATGGAGGATGACGAAGAGGACCTCGCTCACCAAATGCACCATCATCCCACGGAGCCATTGACGCCGACATCAGAGGTTCACTCTGATCCGTTCCTGACGCCGACTGCGACGGCACCCCCTGTTCTCTTCCCACCAGTGAACAGATCCTCTGCTACGCCCAGTCCCGAAGGACACAGGCGCAGCCCTGAGGGATATAGGCACTGCGACCCTGACGTACAAGACTGGGTATCTGATGTCGACGCGGCGGACTCATTGCTCGACAGATACAATTCCTCTCGCAAGGGCCGCATATCACCAACCCGGCGAAACTCAAACCGTTCCGCGGCCCTGAGGGACGACGAATCAAGAAGTGGCTCCAATCTGTCCGAATCGAACCGCAGCGCTGCTGATAGCCTGCGCAGGTCGCAGTCAAATCGACGGTCGGCGGCAGGTGGTTTCTTCGGTGGCATGCTCCTGGGAGGTGGCGACCATCCCAAGCCTGGCAGTTCCTCATCAAGCAGCTACAACACCGCTCGCTCAGGATTCGGTACTCTCCAAGCCGAAGGTCCAGCATTGCTGAGCGGAACGAGCCCATTGCACAATCCTGCCTACGAAGAAGAACAAGACGAGGACTTCAACGCTCCCCCATCGCCATCCAAAACCAAGCCTCGACGAGGCTGGCTCGGCTCCCTCGGCCGTGTCTTCTCCCAATCCAGCGGCTCACCACCCGTCTTATCCCCCGAACGCAGTCCCACGCACGAAAGCCCCGACATGGACTTCTCCAACGACTACGAGCCAGCCGGGCTACGCGGCGAGCTTCTTAAAAGGAAGCAAGGCCGTCACGACTGGGAAGACGCCTCCGGAAAGGGAGGCCCAGCTACAGAAAACGAATGGGACATTGAGCGTGCCGTCGAACAGCGTCTCGTGCAAGTTATGTTCACCGTGCCGAAAGAGAGACTCCGCGTCGTTAACGGCGGCGACGAAGAAGACGACGAGCACGAGCACGAGCCTGAGACGATGACCAAGAGGGCGCAATTGCAGGAGACGAGCTCGGGACTTCCCGATCCGCAGGTCGCGGAGCTAGTGGACCCTGATAAATCGAGTAACGAGAGCATTGTATCTGCAGAGAGAGAAAGAGGAAGAAGATCACATATTGAAGATCCAGACTTGTTACACGTGGAAGTGCCAGAGGGGCGAAGAAGTCATTCGACTGATGATTCGGGACGGAGGTCTTCGGGCGCGGTGTTTATGGCCGAGGCGGTGCGGTTCGAGAGGCCGAGGGGAAGAGTGCTGCAGATGGTGGAGAGCATTGAGAGTTCACATGGGAGTCAGGAGAATAGTCCTACCAGGACGAGGGAGTAAGCTTCGAAGTGCGAGTTTGAAGCATGAGTTGGGTTAGGTGGGAATTTGGGGGACCTGGAGAGTAGCTTGGTGGGAATGAAAGCTGGAATGAAAGCTGGAAGGAACGTTATGGATCACAGAACATAGGAGTTGGATTGGACGGGATGGAAACGGATGTGTTTTCATGGGAATTCGGATTCGTGTATGTATTTGGGTTTTTTTTTGTATATTGTATTTCGGTAGCTAGGCTGGTAGCATCGTCATAGGAATCGTCATTTCGATATTTAAAGACAAGATTGTGTAATGTGATGATCGTTAAGAGCGGCGTTTGACCAAATGTGACTGTATGTAGGTCAGTTATGTGTAGCGTCACAGCATCCTCGAGGAAGAAAGCTAGGCGGGAGAAGTTTGGAAGACTTGCATCAGATTACTTCGCGTACATATGTACATGACTTGGCGTCGTACTAATTAGGATAGTGTATGGACTTATTATTATACGGTGTTGGCTGGGAGTGACTATAGATATATTATGGACTTCCGACAGCCATGACAAATTGACACGAATGGACAGACGGTGATCACAGTCTTGATGCACCGCATTCGTGGTGCTCATACTCTTTGACCCTGACAGTTCCATTGGACCAACGCACTCACGTCAATGAAACAAACTGACACGGACTGGCCACTTTGACCACTACAATAAGGGCACTCAGAATGCAATAAGCAAAAATGCGTAGCAATGCTCATATTCTTGAACTCTATGATATCTAAACGCCAAAAACTCCACGCCAATGCATTCCCAACCTAAACAACCCTCTTCACAAAATGCCTATTCCACTGCAAAACACCATCAATAGCCTTCCGGCCGGGAAAGTCAAAAATGACAACCCCCGTCCTCACGCCCCCCTTCGGATGCTCATCCACCCACTCGCCCGTCTTGTCGTTCATGCCCCGCGGGTACGTCTCGTTCTTTGTCCCCGCGGCAGCTTCAATAGGCAACACGCCAATCGACGCCGAAATATGCGCCAGGTACAAGTGCTTATTATCCAAGGGGTCAGAGTTGGCCTTTTCGAGAGCAGGCTTGATGGCATCCCATTTCATATCCAGATGCGCGGGGGAGGGAATGATCCATTTATCCTCGAGAATCATCTGGGGTCCTTCCCATTTAAGGCCATATGTTAAATTCTTGCCCTCCTTGGTTTTATCCTGCCAGTTCTGCAGGATGAAGATCTTGGAGCGGAGATGGCCGAGCGTTGGAATGGGGAGGGATGTATCGTTGTAGATGTACAGATGTTTCTCGGCACCAGGCTTAGTAGAAGGATTGGTGAGACGAACATGGTTGAAAGCTTCCTGAAAGGTACGCTTATTGCGGTGTCCGACTGGCCCGCCCTCGCGCTTCAGACGCATAATGATGGTCTCAGAGGGGTTTGCGTCCAAAAAGGCAAACATGGTGAGAAGGACTTCCTTGTACGAATGCCCCGTGGACTCGCTGGCGTGAAAGATATGCAGATCATTATTTTGCATGCGCGCGCGAATGTCAAAGTAGCGCAGGCCGGCGTTGAGCTGCGTCGTGAAACTCCAGTTCTGGCACTGCAGATTGAATTTCTTGATGCTGTAGGTCATGGTGTCGTGGGTGCCGGGGATGCTGAGGCTCGTGATATGTTGACCTCGTCGGGGATATCCTTCATCCAGTTCGGATTATGAGCCTTGTCCGCGTCGAAGCTGTAGTCGCTCTCGTACCCCTTGTAGCACACGCCCCTGACGAGGCATGGAGCCAGGGACAAAAGCACGTAGAAGAGCACCATTGTGCATGTGCCGGAGAGCATGATGAGGATGGCCAGGCGGGCGGGTGAGCGCGGAGAGTGAGAGTGAGGCCGTAGAAGGGGGAGGGATGAGGGTGAGCGGCCCCGGGGAGGTTTATTTAAAAGCACGGCCATGATTCTGAGAGAGTCATACACGATGCCGAGAAGGAGTGAATCGAATCAAATGCCTCTCTTCCTTCGCGGTACCAATGCTGTTGCTGGCTCGGGCTTGTTCCGTGCAACCCTGCGACTGTCGCGAGCCCCGTTCAACGCGGCAGTCGCTGTGCCGAGTGTAGTGAGGATTTGGGCTGGACTGGACTGGATTTCACTCAATGTCCAACGTCGATTGGCTGGGGGGCGCTCAGCCTCGCCGCTAGAGCCCCAGAACGCGCAGAAGGTTGGTGCCGCAAAGCCGAGTCGGGGAATAAATCCAACTGACAAGCGACGCCAGTTCTTGACTCTACGCTGCGCCTGCTTTGATGGGGTCTGGTCGTTGATCTGACTGTAATTGCTTAGGCGGAGCGATCCACGTTACATCTGTTGATGCATCTCCAGTTGCATGTGCGTGTCTTCGTTGGTTTTTGTAAATATGTGCGGGATGCAGGATATTGTGAGATGAAGATCCGTGGTCCTCAGTTCTTTGGGTCATCGACCTTTTCTCCCTCGTGCTGTCTTGATTGGACCGGGTCAGATCAGATGGCAGATCAGATGACTTTGCTGGACTTTGCTGGCCAAGCTGCATGTCACTTGGCCGTTGCAACGAACTGCATCGTGCAGTTCTCGTCAATGAGCGATGCAGAAAAATTCTATCAAACGAAATTGCAGTCAATGCCAGAATTGAGGATTCCATCCTTCGGTTCATGCTACCCCGGAATCGCGCGCCCACCATGTTGCACAATCCCATTCCTTCGACTCTGGTCCATGACCGTACACATGCGCTCGTGCTGTCTTGTGCCCAAACTCTGCCCTGAAAGGCCAAATACAACCAAGTCAAAGCCACAAGCACGACCGCTCGACGCCACGGTTTTTTTCATGGCTAAGTCTAACTCCATCCCTGAGCCGTCTTGACCCTAAAATAGATATGTCACTGCGTCCTCAGTCTGACTTGTCCCGAACATCACGGAAGTATATCAATTGGTGCCATTGAACAGAGAGGTTGGCCATATCTTGATATTGACCTCCAATTCCGATGACTTCGCATTGCAGTTCATATCACCATAATACCGAAAATTAGCACCACCCAACATACCAGCCAGGATTTGCTCACCAGTAGCTGGCCTACCAAGGAGTGCCCGACATTTAAACTTCACTAGCTCACCTCTTCTCACATATCCACAAACTTCCCCTGCCCACACAAAGCCTCCGTCGACCACCACCCTTCTTCCAAGCAAGCCACAGCCCTGCCTCGAACATGAGCAATGTCGCGCCGCTGAAGTCTGTCTTTGGACATGGTGATGGTCCCCATACTGTTCCCATACTGTAATCAGGCACTGCCAAGCTGTGCAGTGGATCGTTATCACCTTCGTGAAGCTACACTCTTTTCACGAACTTGGTGTGCATGCACCATCCATTGAATTTCGTACAACAGTCGGCTCGTCCGATAGAGGTGCTTCAATCAATCATGACGCATATTCCGTGCTTCACCGTTTAATGTATGTCTCGTCTACGTCCCGTGCTGCACCGTATAGTTTCCGTGGTTCACGCGGGGGTGCATGATGGTGGCTACATGATACCCACCCATATCGAACGGCTCGTCGTAGCGCTTCGTATTTGAGCTTCTTGTCGTTGATGGCGCGGCTTGTCGTATTTATTGCGGTGCAGATCACGGCAGACCCTTAGAGTGAGAGTGAATTGGCTTTGTTTCAACTCTCTGCTGAGGTTCGTAGCAATCTTTGCTTTGCGTTGACAGCGCTTGTTGCGCCTCGGGCGGTTACAGCGCTGTACATATCTTGCATGAAAACAATAAGTCTTGGTCGAGAAATTCTACGTCATCAACTGATATGGAAACGCCATATCGCGACCCAGGGACGGCTATCGATAGGCCATTCAATGTGCGAGGGAGAATCATGACCAGTCAAGCTTCATTTTATCACGAGTTGCAAACACCTTTAACAGTCTCACCTACCCTAAAGACAATAGGGTTCATTTCATGGATGGTGCTGGCTGGCGTGATAGTCGTGTGCGCCAAAGCATGCGAAGCATTAAGAACTTAGTGATCCATTCCTTTTATTCTATTTCCAATATGCCTGGACATAGGCACTTGGTGGTAGATAAGGACGACATATGTGCAGTATTATCTTATCTGGAGTCAAGTGTCCAATCGTGATGTGCCTCATTACTCAATCTGAGCGGGAAGAATAAATACAGGACTTTACACGACAGATCATTGCGGAGTGTTGAATCATAAAGAAGAAAGCAGTGACAGTAGGCAAAGTATCTACCATTGCACTGGCTACTACTGCCACAGTCAATCACATTGTCCGTCAGTCACATCTACGAGTTCTGCAAACCGCAATGCTTCATGACTTATCAGTTCCCCGGCCCGTCATATCTTGCATCACCCAGCCACAGTGATCAGTCCATCCTTACATCATGCAAGTAGCAGCTCACCCTTCAATCTCGTTGCAGTCGGTTTTTCGATCTGGCCTCACGCGGCGTTACCAAACACGGCATCTGGCAGACGCAGCAGGTGCTTTTTGCTGCAGTTGGAAAGCAAACCGTGTGTCTTATCAAGAAGTAACTGCGTCTTCTATTGATCAGTCCATTGCGCCATATTGTCCTTAATTTCGAAGGCAGGCATTGTTCGCATCTGGGCGATGGAACAGCATAATCTTAGGATGCACGGCACGAGAGGCTGTCCCCCGTTGCCTTACAGCCGCCCTGGCCTTGAACACCAAAAGCAATTCATTCTAATAATATCATCACTGTACCCTGAACACTTTGGGTGGAACTCGTCGATTACGCTGTGAAATCAAGCTTTTCACTTCCTTGCCAAGTTCTCATCTGCACGGCAAGCATGGCCCTCCGTGACCTTGTGGTTGGCTACAGAGAGCAGTCAAGGGCGGCTGCCTGTCGCGACTCCTGTCATCACAGGTGCACTGACAGGAGAGATCGTCGTCGATGCCGGGGTGTCCTCACCACCAGTCAGGAGAAGCCAATCATTCTAGTAGTACTCATGTCAGGGGGGAGTCAAACCCCATCGGATCGGCGGGAAGTCCTGCGGGCCACTGCCACGACTTCGGCTGCTGGGTACGCACAAGTGGTGATACTCAGGGTTAGCTGCCCCTTGCTCATCTCAACTGGGCTGTGATATGTCAGGGGTTATGGAAGTCACAGCCGCCTGATGGCTCTGACAGCCGTCGATGACCAGCACTTCAAGTCAATTAATCGCTCGCACCGAAATGTCCGAGATCGTCGTTGCTTAGCCAAAGAGAAGTAGTGTGTGTTCGTTGTCACGTAGTCCCCTTAAACAGGGCTTGGTTTGAACTCTGCGTCTTTTACCAAAATCTGAGTCGAGATGCATGTGATGGGAGGAGTGGAAATGTGAAAATTGGTCATAGACAGCATTGTGGCTGCGAGGCTGCAATATCTCTCGCAATGACTCTTGAACCTTGAACTAAAGCAGCAACGCGCTTCAAGGACCAATCGCACTTGTGGTCGAGGAAGAAAAAATCGTGGTTCTGGGTCAACCAATTCACCTACTGCACTCTCACAGTACTCAGCTAATTGCTTGTGCATGACGAATATGCTGTGTGATTGAACCGCATTGGGAGCTGTAATCTCTGTAGAGGGCTTCCGGCATCCGAAAAGGACACCGGCATATGCCAGAGATATTTAATTCTTCGCCACCAGCGATCGTCCGCACCTGCACATGCTCAGAATGTTGAGCGAAATAAAAAGGCGCCGTTCGGGCCAGCTGTGACCACATTGTGACGCGATACTTACAGCTGTTTTTGGCAATACAATTGCCATTTGCATGGCCGAGATGTAGCGGCTCACGAAAGGCGCTACGAAAACAGCCAACATGGGGCCGACCATACGACCACAATGCCACCTCTTCAATAATGGCACCGGGCCGTTTCCTTCCAAAGAGGCAACAGCTGCTCCATACCAAGTGGATAGGCGGCTTGGATTCGAGCTCACAGTGACAATTAGAGTGATGAGTGAGCGGCTAGCGTGTCCATATTCCAGAAGACACATAAGAGTTCTTGTTTCAGGGATGCGATGTGAACCAAGGTGTTCAAATGCTATGTGCGATCGGACAATTGCTGTAATCTTGTAGCCCAGACCCCG